>KZ559625.1:0-72521 GCA_002850765.1 Aspergillus taichungensis
GGGGGGGGGGGTACAAGAACATGTTCGGTTGGAGGCGCCGGGGATCGATGAAACGTGAAAGATGGCGGGGAGCGGGGGACGGGGAGTGGGTGAACGACTCGACTCGACCGACCATCGCATCAAACCAAGTCATCTTTCTGGCTTGCGAGATCTCGGGAAACAGATGAGCAGCAATGATACGATGGTCGATTGACCACAGGCCACAGGGCCGCTGATTGTCCACTATGCGGGCGGAATAGGGCGACAGTTAGTCCCAGAATTAGGGCTTTGTGGATCACAGACGGTCTCTTTGCTTTAAACCAGCTGAAATCTCTTCAAACCCCTTCGAGATTAGAAAGATCAATGACCAAGTCAAATACTATTATCGGCAACGGCTGACTCCGATGCCATGGCTAAAGGACACAGGAATCATAACTAGTGAATCAGCTAGTCCCACCGATTCGACAGACAATGGGATTCTACTGGCCGGGGATATGGACGCCCCTGGTCCCCCCACTCCCCGTTGACAGCGGTGGATCCTCGCTTTCTTTTCCAAACGGAGACCTCTGCCCGTCCCCTACTGGCATGTTTTTATTCGCGTTGACCCTCTGCGGCGTTAGCGTTTCCCAGTCAGGAGATACCGGACCGGTGCACACTTGTCTGGAAAATCCGGATGATGACCGTTAGCCGGGAGGCCATTGGTGTATAAAACGGTTGGAATTGAGATGTGCGGGCCTAGACACGCTCCTAAGAGTAGATCTATGGCCAAAGACGGTAACACACTTCGCCATCATTGAGTCCGTCTCCTGGTGTGCCCACTGCCCACTGCGGATTCTTTTTATCGGGGGGTTTCTCTTCCGCGGAAGCTGCTAGTGAAGAGGGGTGGTCATGGCTCGCAACGTGTGCCAGCGTAGAACGGTGGGGGGTTTGCCTTGGCCTTGAGTATTTGGGCCATTGGACTGCCACTTGTGCACCGTCCTGTATCCTGACTTCGACATCTACCAGCCACTGGTTGCACTGTCGTTCATTATGGGGTTCGTCGACGAAGGCCTTGCCAGCAAGGTCACGGTTCCGTCCCTGATCTTAGCCCTCGTAGGATACTGCGTCCTGCGGGTTGCATACCAAATCGTGTATTACCGCTTCTTCCACCCCCTCTCCGTCTTTCCCGGTCCGTTCTGGGGGAGCGTGACCCGTCTGTGGATCGCATGGCATAATATTCGTGAGACGGAGCTGCCAGCGGTGACAGCCTTGACGAAGAAATACGGTAGGTTTTCTCATTACTGTGATGACGATGAGAAAGAAGAGCGGTCCTGACAGAGAATAGGACCCGTCGTCCGCATCACTCCCACCCTCCTCCTTGTCGCTGACCCGACCAAACTTCCCGAAATCTACCACCGTAATGCCGACAAGACCGGTCATTACATCACGGGCAGCTTCGGCGAGACCGAATCCCTGTTCAACATGCGCTCGCACAAGACCCACGCCTCCTTCCGCAAGCACGTCGCCGGCCCGTACAGCTTCACCAATGTTAAGAGAATGGAGCCAATGATCGATGCGCGCATCATGTCCTGGCTGGACAAGCTGAACGAGGACTTTGCCCGGACGGGTGACGCGTTTGACTTTGCCTGGTGGGCAGTGTAAGTGCTCGATCATACCCAAGGGTGGGGGAGATGACTACTGACACCCAATTTTCCAGCTACATGGCCTACGACGTGATCAGCGAAGCCGGCTTCGGCGCTCCCTTTGGCTTCATCGAACAAGGTAAGGACGTCGGCGGTCTTATTCAGGGGTTCCACGACGGACTGCCCGCGTTCGGTGTGCTCGCGCGTCTGCACCCCTTTACCAGCTGGATCAAGACCACCTGGATGAAGAAGTACTTCGTCGCCAAGCCCGAGGACGACTCAGGCATCGGCGTGTTGATGCGCTTCCGAGACAGCCTCATTCAACAGCGCCTCGATGATGTCAAGAACGGAAAAGCGCTCGACCGCGTCGACCTGCTGCAGACCTTTATCGACGCCCGGACCGAGGAGGGCAAACCCCTGGATCTGGAATACATCAAGGCGGAAGTGCTCCTGGTGCTCCTGGCTGGCGCCGATACCACCGGCACTGTCTTCCAGGCGATGATCGTCCATCTAATGCAGAGCCCGGGCGTCTACGACAAGATGATGGCCGAGATCGACGAGGCTGCCCGGAAGGGCGTCCTGGGCGCCGGCATTGCCCAGTATGCCGACGTTCTCGAGCACCTGCCCTACTACGTGGCCTGCGTGCGTGAGACGCTGCGACTGTGCCCCCCGGCCCCCAACATCTTCCCCCGCGTGGTGTCTGAGCCGGGCATGAACCTGTATGGCAAGTACGCGCCGGCCGGTACAGAAATCTCAGGCAATCCGTGGATCATGCAGCGTGACCAGACAATGTTCGGCGACGACGCCGAGGAGTTCAAGCCTGAACGGTGGCTCGATGCCGAAAAGGCCAAGCTGTTCCACAAGTACCTGTTTACTTTTGGCTACGGAGCCCGCATATGCTTGGGAAGAGAGATTGCGATGATGGAACTCTACAAGGGACCACTCGAGGTATGCTGCGTTCTTTCTGTTCCCTGCTCTGGTTATGGCACATACTGCGTTTGACCTCTGCGACATCCACTAACGGACCTAGCTCTTCCGTCGCTTTAAGCCCGAGTTCGTTTCAAACAAGCCGGCCCCAGAGTTCACCATCAAGGGCGGCGTGGGCTACTGGCGCAACGTGTGGCTGACCTTGTCTAAGCGTCCTGCCGTTCTGGCCCAGTGAAGGAACCGAACGTTAATAGGGGACGGAATATGTACAAAGATTGTATCTCTTCACCTGTTGTGGTAGTATTTTGTTTTCACTGTCTATGGTTCATCACTTTTATACCACTTTTGTTTCTGTGACATGTACGATATTGGCTGTCGCCGCTTGCCCTCCCTAGTAGCACAACCGTCAGTGGATGCTGCTTCTGACCAAAACCGTTATATATTCAGGGGTCGCAATACTCCGTTTTTATATATTTTTGCAGGAGTGTTCCCAGTGATGCTGAGGATTAGGATTTCTAGTATAGGCAACATACGGTAGACACCACCAGCTGATTTGCACGAAGTCTGGTGGTCACCAAGAAACGAATGTATGTGGAATGAAGAATTTCCGGAGAGAAGATTTCAGAAGAATTATACATTCATAAATGGAATTCTCTTTACAAGAAACCATGACCCTAGCAGATCAGGAATCTAATACTCTTACTATTAATAGGTCTGCCTGCATGTAGATAGCTTCCTCCACATTTATAGATAAGGATCCATGACTTCATGGCCTTTCCATCTGTCTTTTGTCTATTTTAGTTGTTCTCATCGGCTGCAACATCGTAAAAGAATTATAAGATAGAAGTGATAGTCTATTTATACGATCTAGTAATTAGGAGAGAGCCAAGACTCCTTGATTATCTGAATATACCGACCTCAGGCTCATGACTATGATAATAAACTTTAAGTAGATTGACTTATTGCATGTAAATTTTTATGCTTTCAGACAAGGGGGTGACTGGATAAGGAGGAGACAATCCCAGAACAATATCAACAGTAAGATATAGTATAAGGTCAGTACAAGACCAACTCTTGGTTTAGGGTACGGAGGGGATATTATTCCTCCATCACTAAACGTGAATAGTCAACACGCTAGGATATTTCTACAGCAGATGATACATAACAGCGTTACCCATCTGGTGGTGTATCTTGTGCTTGCACTGTGAATGGGAGAACTATGTAAAAAAAAGACCTGGTCACTTCTCCCACAAGTTATCAGATATATTCTTGTGAAATTTGGTAAGAAGGCATATTCGACAGAAAAGAGTGCGAGGATAACGGAGTCTACAGGCCCACCTGGCAATTGTTTATCTCAATAAATCTTCAGTGCCCTTCACTAAAACACTGTGGGAACCGACAGGGGTATCAGAGACTTAGACAATACATGACTCTCTGGGTAATGGTCCATTTTTATTCAATAAACCATCAGTGTTCTTTTCGATTGAACTGGATATTTAGTGAATTGAGTCAATATTGACCTGGCAAATGGATGGCCCTTCATTGGTCATTTCCGCAAGGTAGGCAGGATTGGCCAAAGATGATATAGCTGATCTTAATCCCTGCCTTGCGTGAAAAAAGATTGAATATCATTTGGAGTAGTTATTACATTGGTCTCAACTGTAATGGTGGTCTTCACGATTCTCTAATAGCAAAGTGGTCTTCAGAGGGTAAACGGCCTCTTGATTGCATTTTTTTTTTTTTTTTTTTCAATCTCCACACACCTGACTTGCCAGGTAATAAAATTCTTATTGGGTCTAGAAGATCCTTTAATCTAGTCTTAATCCTAGTCGAGGCATGGTTGTTGAAGACATGATGCGCGGCAACTTGATCCTTGAAACCAACATGTGTGTAGTATTCTGAGTATCCCATCATGACAGTAATTTCGGTGAGATCATGTAGGGGTCTCCTCATGTATGCTTGCTCAGGTGGCTTGAGCATAGCCAGATTGATAGCGATTACATGACGCGCGAAAAGGTGGAAGTCGCCCACGAAGTCAAAGCCCACGTCCATGGTTACTTTCTTGGCCTTGAGGTACCATTCGTACAACTCCCGACAAGAAGGTGAAAGTACCGGTGCAAAGGCTACATTTCCAGCACCATCCTCAAGGATGGTTAAGATTCCCAATGAATGCAGATTAGGGCGACCTGTTTGAGGCATCATCTCTGGCCCGGGGCCAAAGAGAGGGTCTGGTCTGACTTGCCGCGGAACGATCTCGATCTTACTTTAACACAACGGTGCAAGTTCCCAAAATTGTGGAGGCAGACAATTGATATTGGATGGCCTCTCGGAGAGTTGCGTATGGATAATATTCTTCATAGCAAACAATCTTTCGGATCCTGCGAGACAGCCAGCGTCTTGGTGTCTTCACAGTTTTCTGATTCGAACCAGTCATTGGCAGCTCATAAACCATGCCCTTCATCAGCCAGCTCCTGACTCAAGTGGTGCCTTCCTACGTCTGACCGAAGAAGTATCCCGCACGAGTCGTTGTTTCCCAATCTCGAGACCACGAAAGTGGACTCCTCAATGGGTCCAAAATGCCGCGCTGGAATCCAGGTAGGTGAAGGCCAGAACTAAAAGCAAATTGAAAAGTGTGCCCCGTCTTCCCCAAGAGCGTGAGCTATTCAAGGTCTGGACTAACGGACCGCAGAGCCTCGCCAGCGACACCAAAAATGTCTCGAGCGGTAAAGAACTTTTTCACCACCATCACCAAGAGCTACGACCTCGCCAAGAGGTTCAGCGGAAAGCTTGTCCCGGGCAGCCGAATCGTCCCGGCGAAGGAGAAGAAGAATGACGAAAGATACCAGCTCAGGCTAGATGCGGGCGAACTCGTAGACAATCGGTATCGAACCATCATATTACAAGTTAACGCCGAAGCCCGCCAGAAGGGCCTGTTGAGATGGGTGAAGAAACAAAAGCGGGGGACACACGCCGTCCCGGCCTCAACGAAATATGACACAGAGACGGAAGACGAGGATGCAGAGGTGAAAATGGCCGTGGACGACCTACAGCGTCAGGCCAAGGAGAAACTGTAGATAGATAGATAGTAGTATAGTCCAGCAAACCACGAGTATCAATCGGGAATCATTGGGCATGTTATCACAACCGTATGTATCTCGGCAGTCCGTGTCATTTACATTTCATTTGGCTCTCTTTGCCTTTACGTGAAGGCAAAACAAAGTAAAGAGCAAAGGGTTCAGAGAGGGGCCCTCTTGATGGTGAACGGACAGTCAAGGAAACTAGTGCTGCCGCAATTCCAAAAGGCCGCAAGTACAACAGACCGCCTTGATTAACTTCGACAGAGGCTTCCAGTCTCACTTCCGGCACCTCCCACAGAATCCATGAGATTCACCGAGCACAAAACACAAAGAACGGACAGGCCAGGATACTACTTCGGATGTCTCGACTCTGGCTGCGAGTGGGCCATTGCCCTTCGGCGCGCTCCCATCATCACTCATTCCCCTTTGATTCGCGGCGAAGAATATCGGCCTGGGGAAGCAACCCCAGCACAATGACGTCGTTTCCACGTCGGTAGCACTCTCAGAAACTCGAGGCCCCACGATCTCTCACGACGCTGACACCGTGATAGGATACGATCCGTATAATTACACGGATGGACGGTGGCTTCATCGAGACGAGCTCCAACGCAACGCTCGCCGAGTGATGTTCGACTTCTCAGCGCTTTGTGATAGAGTCATCCGCCTCTGCCCGGCGGCCGCTAGAGTCGCCCACTGTGAAAAGAAAGAAGGAAGATGCAATAGGGTCTTTCTTTTGACAATGAACACGGGCTCCTGTGTCGTGGCAAGACTACCCACCGGTATTGCTGGCCCTCCGAGGTTGACCACAAATTCCGAGGTAGCAACGATGACATATTTACGAGGCAAGATCTCCCTCCCGATCCCACACGTTCTAGATTGGAGTGATGATCCATCGAATCCCATCGGCGCGGAATATATCATCCAGGAGCCCGCGGTAGGTGTTCCCCTGCGTGATATGTGGCCTCGGATGAACATGGAGCAGCACATGCTGTGTACAAAAGCACTCTGCATTGCAATCACTGAACTGGCGTCCTTCAACTTCCCAGCCTATGGGAGTCTATATTTCGCCGATGGGCCCCTGGAATCGCATTTGAAGATTCCTTTCCACCAGGGAGAAGGATTCTGTATTGGTCCACATTGTAGTCCAGTTTTCTGGAATCGAAGTCCCGGCGAGCTTGAGCTTTATGGGCGTCCCAGTCCAAATTGTGGTCCTTGTTAGTCTTCCACCACCCCTCTCATTGAGCGAATCTAATGCCACGGGCACCAATGAGGGAAAGACCTCAAAAGCTACTCCCTAGGCTTGATAGAGACCGGGTTTTCACGCTTACCAAACCCAGACACGGTTAATCATGATTTACTCCCTTATCAAGGATCAATTCAGGATCACGTTGTTTTGATTAGTAAAAGCTGGGAAGTGATGCAGCAACTGATTAAGAACAAGTGTGTCCAGGATGCCGCTGCCCCCACTCTACTTCATCCTGACTTTCACAAAAGAAATATCTACGTCTCTGAGGAGAACCCCACTGTTATCACTGGCGTTATTGACTGGCAATGGGCAAGCATTGAACCTGCGTTTGTTTACGCAAACGAAGCCCCGGATTTTGCGAATCAGCCCCAAGAAACAGTGGAGACAATATTAGGTCTAGATGTGCAGGAAATTCCCGGCCGTAGCGAAAAGGAACTCAAGGATGCGTCCATCCGTTGTCAAACATACGATCTGTACATGAAGGCCTATGCCCGCAAGATACAATATGCGAGGGCGCTCGACCCAACATTATTCCACCTTTTTCAATGCTGTCACACGTCCTGGCGAGACAGCGCTACCGCTCTCCGACACGCGTTGGTGGAGCTTTCGGCTTACTGGACGGAGGAGTTAGGGCTGCCAGGGTCGTGCCCGTATTATCCCACGGACGACGAACTTGAGCAGCACATTCGAGATTATGATGATTTTAAGGCGGTTCAACAACTCAAGCAGTGGCTGACGGTTTCGCTCGATAGTGGATCTGACGGCTGGGTCCCTAATGAGCGGTGGGATGCTACAAAAGATGCACATCGCGCACAGTACGATCTATGGATGGAGACGGGTAGAGATTCGGAATTGCGTGGTGATGATGACATGACAGTAGAAAAAGGAGACAAACTATGGCCATTTGATGCTCGATGAAGAGCACGCACTAGATGGTTCGAGGTAATCGAAGGTATCAATCATTGTTGTAATCGGATATAACGAACCCCAAATTGAATCTTTATTTATCACATAGGCATGCTTGCCACATGTGTGAAGCAGAAGTTGGATATAGATCATCCCACTGGCCTTTAATCTCTACATGGTTCGGGGTGGTAACGGTGTAAACGCCACAACTTCCAACACAAAACACGACGCCAGGGGCCGTATGAAACCGCCAACCATTTCTTCGACCAGCATATGGCAGCTCATCTCTCAACATACATCACAACAACTGTATCCCCTTCGAGCTGTACCTCGCGAAAGACCCGAAAGGCCCCTTTCTCTAAGGCTCTGACACTTCCTCGATTCGCCCTGTTGGTAGCTGCCCACAGTCGTTCATTGTCCGCCTCGCCAATTCCCTCCACACGAGGTAGTTTCCACCAGGCATCGACAAGCCCTCGCACAGCTTCACTGGCATACCCGAGTCCCCAAAACTCAGGGTGAATGCCATAGCCCAGAGACGGCGCCGGGTCCAGCGAGTTGATCCCAATGGAGCCTATGATCTGCTCGGTGGGGTCGTCGATCCGAAGAATGACGAATGTGAACTGTCGTCCGACGGCCCCGGAAGCATCTGGTGCTTGGAATTGGCGGCGTCGCATCCATTCCCTGGTCTGTTCGACGTTTTGGTGTGGGACGCGGGGCCAGCTGTGACACGTCTGTTAGTGCGTGCAAGAACTAGGAGTGGGTCAGATGCATCGTACAGCCAGTCGGCGACCTCTTGTCGGCGGCGAATCGCAAATAGGCCGGCTGCGTCTGTGTCGTTGCCGATGCGCAGAGGTCGTAGGGTGAGTCGTTGGGTCTGAATGACGGGAGGGTCCGGTGGGATCACCACGACAGTGGGTTGGGCGGGATATAGCGACACGTCTGGCATGATGTTGGTTTTGACGACAGAGATACCACCCGGTCTCTGGCGAACTCATCCAGTGCTTCCCATCTTGCCAAATCGCACGGTACTAGTCCCTGGGGATCCTTTCGTTCCTTTTCAGACCACGGCCTGGGTTGTGAGTCATTGGAATTCATTTGGTTTAGCACCGATTGGGTTAGGGCTGCGGGGCTGCGTCTTCACCATCCCTTGGTACTGTTGGAGCTGGGGATCGACAATATATTAATTACAGATGGTGGACATGCAAGCCTGCAGAGAATTGGACTGACAAATTCGACTTGACAGATAGAAAAGTCAACGCGTTTTCCACATAATGAAGGACCAACTTGAGCAGTGACAAAAGTACCTGAAGATGTACATGCTGCAACCTTAGCGGGGTCATTGGATTATCATTGGATTAGCCTTGATCGTCCATCCAGATGACGAGTCGAATGCGGGGAAGAAGAGCAAGACCTGCGAAACCATCCTCCAGTTCTCGCAAGTCAAGGAGTGTTAAGCCTTCCACACAAGCACTATGATCGGGTAAGGCTCTGCCGCTCTTTGCATGAAAGATGCAAGTTATTAACGGATTAGAGTCGCCCTCATCACCGGCGCCGCCTCTGGAATCGGCCGAGCCGCGGCGGAGACCTTCGTGAAAGAAGGATGCGTCAAGCTCGTGCTCGCCGATATCGACGAGGAGGGGTTGCAAACGGTGGCAGAAGGATTGCGTGCACTGAACCCCGACGTCCAGGTGGTCACCGTCAAAGTCGACGTTGCTTCCGAGTCTGAAGTCCAGCATATGCTGTCCACTGCCGTGGCAGAGTTCGGCGCGATTCACTATGCGGTCAACAATGCCGGGATCAGTAGCAGCCCCCGCGTAGAGACCCACGAACTCGCCACCGACGCCTGGGACCAGGTCATCGCCGTGAATTTGCGTGGGGTGTGGCTTTGCGAGAGGGCAGAGATACAGCAGATGCTGCGCCAGGAGACGACCCTCATTCCGCGGTGGGTGTCGTGTCATTCCTAGTGTGATATGGAAGTAAATGGAAGCTAATCAGCTGTGATAGAACGGGGGCGCCTCCCCAGCGAGGATCCATTGTCAACGTGTCATCTATATTCGGAGTTCTATCACATCCAACGGTTGGGGGGGTATGTTTTTATTGTCCGATAGATGTCCAGTATGGGGCTGATTGGTATAGTACGCTGCAGCCAAGGCAGGCGTTCTGGGGATCTCCCGAACAGATGCCGTCGCCTACGGTGCGAAGGGAATTCGCGTGAACAGTGTGCTGCCGGGGTTTATCAAGACACCACGTATGTTTCTCTGTTCATTTGCTTGGTTGTCTAGCTCTGAGGAGCATGTACCGTGCCTAACAGCCAGCAGTCTTAGAAGGGGCGATCCGTCGGGGATCCAACTACGACAATCTCATCCAAACGGTGCCTATGCAGCGCTGGGGCACGGCAGAGGAGGTTGCCGAGATGATTGTCTTCCTGGCTGGTCAAAAAGCCAGTTTTGTCAATGGGGCGGAGGTGTTGGTGGATGGAGGGTATAGCAAGGTTTAATTTGATTCGGGTGAATCAATCCGATGGAGTAGATAGCCTGTTGGACGTGATTGTTCTATTATTTTTAAACGGCATATGACATAGTACAACGGTATCCCAATTTGATGGCGCTCTAATCCCGAAACTCCAGATGCTATCGTACTCATTGCAGTCATCATGGCACCGCCGACACACTGCTTGGTACTGAATTCAACTCCGGTGGAGCGTTCTCTGACGTGATAATCGGCCCCTGGTCACTCGGCGCGTCCCCTTGCCTCTCAGTATGATATTTCCCCATCACAGACTCCACCAGCTTCTTCACTACAGGCAGACACGCGCATATCAATCCGATGCCACCTTCCGCAGCACTACAAAAGCTGCCATTAGCCAAGATTCGAACACAGGAGAACGAAATAATAGAACTAAGCAAGAAAGTCAAAGGCAGGAGAAGACGAAAGAAACATACTCCAACATCAAAAGCCTCAATATCAACCTCATCTGCTCCCCCGAATTGAAATTCGACACGGCCACTAATCGATACAAGGTAAATCCCACGGCCGCGCCGCCCGCCCCCAGGATGGCCATCACCGAGAGCTTTCGCGTGCGCTTCACCCGCAACGGCCACGCCATCGCCACCGAGAACCCTAGGATGGCGAGATCCGTCGCCACGCTGACGCTGCTGTCCGCGATGATCACTCCTCGCCGATCGCGACACTGATCGCTCTTTCGCGTGGGCGTAACTAGCCAATAGGCACTGACTGGGTTGCAGATGAAGATCTTGGCGAATAGGATGGCGGTGTAGTATAGTACTAGGATAACCTCGAAGATATACACCATGTAGACGCGGCGGAAGCGGTGAAACAAGCGTGTGAGAACGTAAAGAATGGTCAGTTTGATGCTTAGGACCATGGGTGCGAACAGCAGGCTGCTGATGTAGAAGACCTATCGCGTATCAGTGTGGAGCCTTCATTGTATATTGAGTGGGAGCGGAAGAGACTTTGGATTTGGCGGCCACTTGATCAGACGTCATGTGGTTCTTGGTCGGCCCCTTGATGTAGGTATCTAGTCATTGCATTGTCTTAGTTGCCTGTTGATGCTCAAGGAGGAGTACGTACACACGATGGCGCAGGCGCCATGAGCATTATACAGAATCTGCTGCGATCAACCGGTGCCTTGCTCGACGGCTTCACGGGGGAGCTACCAATGCCACAATGCACAACACTGTCTCGTTAGTTTATCCTGCCTCTGAACCTCGAATGATGAAAAATGATGTAGAGAAATACCGTCTTCCCCCACCCACGGCATCCGTAGCGAAAGCTTAATGCCGAACCGCAGGGCTACGATCAGTGTCACGATGCTGCAGGCCAGAATGTGAACCACCAGGCTGATAGTGTTGAGGCCAGCCATGCCATGGTCATTGCTGTGCAGATAAGGTGAATAGGGGTTGTTAGACCATGGTGGGGATGGAACGAGGTCGGAGATGAAGAGCTAAACCGTGAGCGAGCCGGGATGATATCACCACCCGGTCCACGCTCCACTTGATCGGGGTCTCCACTAGTCTGCCCAGGATTTCTACAAATTGAACAACAGAAGTTCCAGGGACATCTGAAAAAACGAAAAAAAGGAGAGATATTCAATACTAGACTAATCCTATTAAGCCATAATTCATGTCATGGTCACAGACGTGGCCGTCCCGCCGCGGGCGACACCGCCACATCAAATCGATCCAGGTTCATCACCTTATCCCACGCAGCGACAAAGTCGCGCACCAGCAGTGTTTGCCCGTCCGAGCTGCCGTATAGCTCGGCCAAGGCGCGCAGCTCCGGCTGCGACCCGAACACCAGGTCGACGCGGCTGGCCGTCCAGCGCGGCGCTCCCGTCTGGCGATCGACACCCTCGAACCGGTCCCCATCGACGGACTTCCACACCGTGCCCATGTCCAGCAGATTGACGAAGAAGTCGTTGGTCAGGGTGCCCGGGCGTCGGGTGAGCACTCCCTGGGCTGATCCATCCCAGTTGGCGTTCAGCGTCCGCAGGCCACCCACCAGCGCCGTCATCTCCGGCGCCGACAGCGTCAGCAGATGTGCCTTGTCGACGAGCGCCTGCTCGGTGCGCACACGCGAGTTGGAGGCGCCGTAGTTGCGGAATCCGTCCGCCGCCGGCCGCAGCCACTCGAACGACTCGGCGTCGGTCTGTTCCGGCAGCGCGTCCATCCGCCCCGGCGTGAAGGGAACTGGGGTACCCGCCGCACGCTCCACCGCGGCGCACCCAGCGAGCACGATCAGGTCCGCCAGCGACACCCGCTTGTTCCCCGTCTGCGCCGCGTGGAAGCGCGCCTGGACACCCTCCAGGGCCGAGAGCACGGCTCGCAGTGCGTCTGGCCGGTTGACCTCCCAATCGTTCTGCGGCGCCAGTCGGATGCGCGCTCCGTTAGCTCCACCGCGCTTGTCGCCACCACGGAAGGTTGACGCGGAAGCCCACGCCGTGCGGATGAAATCGGCCGGGTCGACACCCGTCGCCAGAATCTCGCGCTTCAGCGCGGCAATGTCCTCGCTGTCAATCGGCGGGTGGCTCGGCGCCGGGATGGGGTCCTCCCACAGAACCGTCTCCGAGGGCACCTCGGGACCCAGCCAGCGCGACCGGGGTCCCATGTCGCGGTGCAGCAGCTTGAACCAGGCACGGCCGAAGGCATCGGCGAACCGATCGGGGTTGGCCAGGAAGCCCCGCGCGATCTTCTCGTAGGTCGGGTCGGCACGCAGGGCCAGATCAGTGGTCAGCATGCGCGGCTTCTGCTTCTTGCTCGGGTCGAAGGCGTCGGGGACGATGTCACCCGCGTCCTTGGCCGTCCACTGGTGGGCGCCTGCGGGGCTCTTGGTCAGCTCCCACTCGAAGCGGAAGAGATAGTCAAGGAAGCCCATCCCCCAGCGGGTGGGCGTCGACGTCCAGGTGACTTCGAGCCCGCTCGTGATGGCGTCGGTGCCGCGGCCGGAGCGGTACCCGTTGGCCCAGCCTAGGCCCTGCGCTTCGATGCCCGCGGCGGCCGGCTCGGGCCCGACCTGGTCACCGGGACCAGCACCGTGCGTCTTGCCGAAGGTGTGGCCACCGGCAATGAGGGCCACCGTCTCCTCATCGTTCATGGCCATGCGGCCGAAGGTGATGCGAATATCGCGGGCGGCCGCCTGCGGGTCCGGGTGGCCATTGGGGCCCTGGGGGTTCACGTAGATGAGGCCCATATGCGAGGCCGCCAGGGGGGTCTCGAGCTCGCGGGTAGCAATGTTGCTCTGGCGGGCCTGCTCCTCAGCAGTCTGGGCAGCGTAGCGGACGTCGTTGCCATCGGGGAACATGGTCCGCTCGCCGCCCCAGTAGACGGACTCGTCGGCCTCCCAGACGTCAGGGCGGCCGCCGGCGAAGCCAAAGGTCTTGAAGCCCATGGACTCGAGGGCAACATTGCCGGACAGCAGTAGCAGGTCGGCCCAGGAGATCTTGTTGCCGTACTTCTGCTTGATGGGCCACAGCAGGCGCCGGGCCTTGTCTAGATTGCCATTGTCGGGCCAACTGTTCAGAGGAGCGAATCGCTGTTGGCCCTGGCCGCCGCCGCCACGCCCATCAAAGACGCGGTACGTCCCTGCGCTGTGCCAGGCCATGCGGATGAACAGACCCCCATAGTGCCCGAAGTCGGCCGGCCACCAGTCCTGAGAGTCGGTCATCAGGGCCTGGAGGTCCTTCTTGAGGGCCCAGTAGTCGAGGGACTTGAACGCTGCGGCATAATCAAAGTCCTTGGTCTGGGGGTTGGTCAAGTCGCTATGCTGGCGGAGGATGTTCAACCGCAGCTGATCGGGCCACCAGTCGGTGTTTCTGGTGCCACCACCCGCCGTGTTGGACGGTTTCTTGAAGGGACATTCACCCATGATGGAAGTCAAACAATGTGGCAGATGAAGGATAACAAGAGAGCAGTTGTGAGCGCGGGATTAGGAAGGGGGGCAGGAGAGGACAGAAGAGAAGAGGAGGGGGGCAACCCCGCTTTGTTTATGTAGGACCTGTCCGGTTAACGGCGAATGGCGACGGAGGGATTCAGCAGCAACAAACAGCAGATCCTCAGACACCAGGATGGATCATTGGCGGAGAGTTCCGAGAGAAATGCGGGGGAGTGGTGTGATGGTGCGGGGGATGACCGGGGGGAGAAACGCGCTCCCTTTCCAACACGGTGCAGTCCCAATTTATATAGTGGCAGGCCCAGTGGAAATGGTTGGGCCAGTCAGGAGAGGCGCAGATGGATTTCCAAGCATTTCCATCTCTGCTGGTCTGGAACTGAGGTTTTAGTCAGGATCTCCACTCTGAATAATTGGGTCCGTCTAGATCTTGTTCGGCATGAACTGCTTAATCAGGCATCACCCACCTGGGGATGGGCGGCAGATGGGCCAATGCGGACTCATGAAAAAATTTGTATGTATACTATTTACGGTCGGTAGCTGAGTGGTTCGTCTAGAGGTCCTTGATACGTCGTGTTGGGGCCCGAAGACATATACAGAGAAGATCGCGAAGCCCTAAGCTCAGCCGAATTGTCCCCACTGATTCGTGACAAATGGAGCCGGGCCGGTTCCGATAACATCAAAAAGTGGCGACACTGGAACCAGTCGCGTGGACTAACCCGATCCCGTTTCTACAAATTCGCCCGCACCGTCTGATAATCCCGCTTGATCTGGTCGCTCAGCTTGTAGGCCATGGCAGCGATTGTCGCTGTCGGATGTCCACTGATCTGCTCGGGGAACACGCTGGCATCTACCACACGCAGCCGTCGCACGCCGTGCACCCGACACTGCAAGTCGACGACGCTCGTCTCCGGAGACGGGCCCATGCGCGCCGTTCCCACAGGGTGGTACAGCGTGAAGGCCTTGGCCTCCATCCAGCGCAGGAGCTGCTCGTCGGTGATCCGATCGATGTCGGTGCTCGAGTATGGCCACCACTCCGACCAGATGTCGTCGTTGGGCGCTACGGGCTCCAGATATCGCTGCAACGCAGGGCTGCGCATGATCCGGAGGCAGACTCGAATACCCGCCAGGAGCACGTTACGGTCGTTGTCGGTCTCATCGCTGAGATATTTGGGGTCGATGATTGCTGTTGCTCGCTACATGAGTATCTCTTATCTCGTCGGGGACAACCCAGGGAGAGGTAAACAAAAAGGGGAGGGGTCACTCACGAGCATCGAAGGCATCCCGGGTCCTCAGGGTGATGCTCCCCTTGCTCTTCGGTCGCAGTCCGACCGGCACCAGGGAGAAGGCGCTGGCCCCGTCCGGTCCCGGCTCCTCGCCGTGGTGAACGTAGGCCATGGGCGCCCCGACAATTTCCAAGTCGGGCCCACGAGAGCCCGACGTGTTGTCTTCGGGCGCGGGGCGCTCAGACGACGAGCCAGGGAAGGGGTGGTGCTCCCACGACCGGAAGAAGGCGGCCGCCTCGCCGGCATTGTGTGTGAGAGGTCCGCTGCCCAGTAGCTTCCACCGCGCTAGCGCTGGTATCGCCCACAGCGGGTTTGCCAGGTAGTCGAGGGTGGTGCCCCATCGGGCCTTGCAGATGATCGGGGTGGGGCACAAGTGATCCTTGAGGTTCTGGCCGACCGCGGCGCTCTCCCGCACGACGGGAATGTCGTGGCGGCGCAACTCCTCGGCCGGACCGATGCCGCTCAGGAGCAAGAGCTGCGGTGTGTTGATGGCGCCACCACAGAGGACGACCTCCCGCCGGGCGTGAACCTCGAACCGCGGACCGCCCCGCTCAATCTGCAGCTCGACGCCGATGACGGTCGGTTCGGGACCGCTGAGTCGGTCAACCAGCAGGCGCGTGACGTGGGCGTGACAAGCGATGGTCAGGTTGGGCCGCCGGCGCACTGCGGCGGGTAGGTAGGCGGTGGCCAACGAGGCGCGCTGGCCTTTGGGGTCGATGAAGGTCTGGAAGCGAGTCACGCCCAAGGTGCCCGCGAAGGTGTTGACATCCGGGTTTGCCGGAATGCCCGCATCCTCGCACGCCGGCAGGAAGCCTTTCTCCCCGATCTCGGTCAGCCACGAGTACCCCACGTCCCACATCCCGGTACGGCTTCGATGCGTCAAGTCGATGCGCGGGCGGGCGGTGTTAGGAGTGAAGCCCTCCATACGGCGCCAGTACGGGACTAGATCATTGTAGCCCCAACCCTGGCAGCCATGGACCGTTGTCCACTCGTCAAAGTCGGACGGGGCGCAGTGGTGGTACATCATCGCGTTCATCGAGCTGCTGCCGCCTAGCATTCGACCGCGGGGCCAGTACAGGCGGCGAGAGGCGAGGGCTGGTTGCTCGGTGGTATAATAGTTCCAGTCATGTTCGGTATGGAAGAGCTTGTTGAAGAGCATGGGGGCTTTGGACTCTAAGATCTTGGTGTTGTCCCCGCCCGCTTCTAAGAGGAGGACGGTGACATGGGGGTCTTCGGACAGCTGGCTGGCCAACACGCTGCCCGCGGCGCCTGCACCAACAATGACTATTCTCCATCAGCCCCGCGTCGTCGATGGGGATCAGAGGGTTTTTTGTGATTATCATACCATAGTCGTAACCCTGCAACTGACGCTGCGCTTCCGCGATTGTGGCAGGGGAGCCTGTTTGCCACTGGGGGGAGGCGTAGTGTAACGGGTTGGATAGAGGATTGCGACCCATGATGACCGGATGCCAGATTTACCACTCCACTGCGTCGCGGCGGACATGATCCAAGTTGGGCCGACTTCTTATATATACAAACATTCGGCATGTCTTGACTGACTCCACTTTCGAGTTCCCCGCATCGCCAACGTCTTATCTCTGGCCTCGTATTCGTCAGTCGATCAAGCATATCCTTGGCAATTCCTGCAAGTTTGCCCGGCCCTTGGACGATCTCGTCTTCAACGATCTTGCCAATTGGATTCGCCTACTCGACGATCCCAGTCGGGCTTACGGTGAATTTTTCTTTCCCCTGTCCTTGTTCTGGTCTGTTCCATCCTGTTCTGTTTTGTCCTCGTTTGGTATGGCTTCTCAACAGGTCTAGTCATCGCCATTGGCTCGTAGACGGTCTGGACTGGTCTCATATCGGTTTCCTGGGGGACCATCACGACGCAATCCGTCAGGCGTCCTATCGCGGGTCCAGCACCTTACCCGAGGTCCGGTCTGAAGTTCATGTGCCCCAACCGATCCGGGGTGTTTTTCTCGCCTTGAACTCCCTCGTTTGTCGCCTATTCAATGACCTGATGTTCAGATGTGGACCATGCCATCCATCCTACTTAGTGCATTGCGAAGCGGGCCTGTACTCCCCCAACTCTACAGGGGACACGTCAATTCGTCAAGGAGCGACATGGTGGTCAGATCGGAGATTATCCGTCTCAGCGTATCGTGTGGACAGTGGATGAGCGAGAAGAAGAGAGGAATGAAATTAACGAGGTTGGAAGAGCTGATGTTGAAGAGTCGAGCACGTGGCGGGTCAGCTGACATCAAAGTTCTTCAATTCTTCATTTTTTCTTCTCTGGTCTTGAATGACAATTGCAACTGATCTAGTTATCTCATCGGAGTTGGAGACGGAGTTGGTCTCAATGGATATATATCCCAGGCCCCCGACCCCATATTAATCTCTCGCCAATTTTCGAACTGACTCCCCTTGTGGATAGTTTCACAATAATCACCACGGATTCAACAATTAGGAGCAGTTGGAGATACCAGCGACAGTAGAGATGTCTGACCAAATATCCACTTCTCTGAGACGCTTGCCACCTGAGACCTGATTCCAGTCGATAGCCACGCAAGCATGTCGCGATCAAGGTTGACATGGCTCTCCACAGAGGATCCATCAACGGTGGGGATAACGGTTGTCGCCCCCCATACTCGGCCATTGCGCACTGCCGTTATAACATCTTGTCATGGACATCGCTAGGGTGTTTCCCTTCTCCAACGCGCTACGTGTCAGATCCCGACCGTTTCAAATTCGTCGCGTCGGTGGAGTGGACGGGAATGAGAGCTCATCTTCCAACCGCCCGCAACAAGGTGGCGATTCGCAGAAGTGGCCGTGGCGGGTGCCTGGTGAAAATACGCCGACCCCAATCGAGATGGTTCGTGGAGCTGCCTAAAAAAAGAAAATACGAGGCAAGCCTGAGCCTTCTGCTCAAAGAGGGGGAGGGTTTGACTGCGACGCGGTGGGGCGATCGACAGTAGCGCTAGTCGCCGCCGACACAGGATCGTCTCAGTCAATAAATCCATCAAGTGGATTCAGGGGTCGGCGTCAGAAATGGCCACCGGCCTATGGCCCTTACATGCCCGGCGTGAAAGAGGACGGGACTATGTGTGGGAATGGAACGGCCGGTGTAAAACCCCAGGGATTCCTGTGAGGGACGGCGTCAATGACAACAAACCAGCGTAACGCTGGAATGAGTGGTGCCGTTGTTTTGTCCCTTGCACACGTCGATGGTATCCACTGGATGGACCCCCGTGTCGTGGACGGACATCAAGAGGACGGTCCCAATGAAAAGAACCGATTTTGCTGTCGATCCTCAAGATGGAACCCCTGAAACATCTGCATCGTCGATCGAGCCGTCCCTTTTTATGACCTGTCCCACGTCGTTGCAGGTGGGGTTCACATCGAGTCGCCTCACGTCTCCTTGAAAAAGAATCGACTCCCACGATAGCGATTGATGCTCACGAACCGTCGACATCATGTCCGGGGATCGGACGAGTCCACTCAGCGAGGATACCACCGACCGACTGGAGACACCATGGGGGCCAACGCCCCCGGGCACCTCCTCGGGTCTCTCCCAGAGCGCCTACAGCACCACGTCGGAGTTGGAGAAGACGGACACGACGCCTATGGTGAAGTCGACCGACGACGAGGAGTACTCGGCCTTTGGGCGACATGAGAAACGGTTCATGGTGTTCATGGCCGCCGTCGGCATCATCTCCGCCTCCATCTCCAGCCACATCTACTTCCCCGTCATGCCGACCCTCATCCACGACTACAACATCACCCCCGCCCTGCTCAACCTCACCATCACCTCCTTCATGATCATCCAGGGGCTGGCCCCCTCCTTCATTGGCACCTTCTCCGACGCCAACGGCCGTCGCCCGGCCTACATCCTGGCATTCGCCATCTACTTCATCGCCAATATTGGGCTGTCGGTGCAGAACAGCTACGGCGCCTTGCTCGCCCTGCGATGCATCCAGAGCGCTGGAAGCAGCGGCAGCGCCTCGTTCGGCCACGCCGTCATCGCCGACATCGCCCCCTCCTCCATCCGCGGCAAATACATTGGACCCATGACAGCTGGTGTCACCGTGACCCCGGCCCTGGGCCCCGTCATCGGGGGCATCCTCACCCGGTACCTGGGGTGGCGGAGCGTCTTCTGGTTCCTGGTCATCATCAGCGGTGTGTTCCTCGCTGCGTACGTGGTGCTGATGCCCGAGACTGCCCGCAAGGTGGTTGGAAACGGTCGCGTCACCCCGACAGCCTGGTGGCGGCAATCCGTCGTCCAGGCAGTCTCCGCCCGCCGAAGACCCCATCTCGCCCCGCACGACGAGCAACCGTTCCGGTTGACCTGCCCTAACCCGCTCGAGACGCTCGTCATCTTCCGCGAGAAGGACATGTTCATCACCATCCTGTACATCGGGCTCGGGTCCTTCACCACCACCGTTCTCGGGACCAGCACGGCCAACCTCTTCGGTGACCTCTACGATCTGGACTCGTTCCAGATTGGCCTTTGCTACCTGTATGATTCCCGTCCTTCAATTCCATCTATCCGGTTATACTGACTGACCTTGACCAGCCCCTTCGGCCTCGCCGCAACCATCGGTGCCATGGTGACGGGCAAAGTGCTCGACTACAATTATCGCCGGATCGCGCACCGGCTGAATATTCCGCCCGAGATTGTCCGGTCCAAGGAGCTACTGGACTTCCCCATTGAGCGCGCCCGCCTGCAGATCGCCTTCGCGCCCGTCGTGCTCCTAGTCGCCGCCTTTCTCCCCTACGGCTGGGTCCTGCAGCTCAAGTTGCACCTCGCCGTCCCCCTCGTGCTGCAGTGCGTCATCGGCTTCACCTCCACCATCTGCATTGGCACCATGTACACCCTCCTGGTGGACCTGGCCCCAGCACAACCTGCGACGGCCTCCGCCGCGGCGAATCTCATGCGCTGCTGGCTGGGCGCCTTGGGCGCGGGTATCATCGACTCTATGCTCCGTGGCATGGGCTGGGGATGGTGTTTTGTCTTTTTGGGTCTGGTCATGATCGCTGCATCGGGACTGCTGGCATTGCAGTATGTGCATGGTATCAAGTGGCGCGAACAGCGGAAGGCGCGCGAGGACGAAAAGCAACGGAAGGAAGCTGCGACCGGTTCGTAATCAGTCCGACCGTCTGTGATATTTGTATATACTCCCCAGACGTGTATAGCATGCTGTGGCATAGGCGTTTGATGTTATGGTTTCTATCAAAGAGAGATTGCTTGATGCAGGTTCATCACCGTTATCCGATACCGATTTATTATACCAATCTAGTCATGAACTCTCTTCCTGCGGGCAAACCTAGCAGTATTTACCTATCACTACTTCGCAATAACCCCCGCACAACAATTGATTCAGCACTATGATGATCTCAAACCACAATATTAACATTTAGAGATTTCCAAAATCCCACCACGTTGAGAAACCATCCACATTCCCGATCGCCGCCTCCGCCTCCTGGTAATCCATATTCTCGAGGTCCGTAAACTGCCCCGGGTCTGTCCACAGCCACGGCGTATTCAGCATGAGACTGTCTGCGGGGGCTACTAACGGGTCTATGCCCCCAACGGTGACTTCCCCTGCCGCGGGTGCCCTGTGACCGCCGCTGCTGCTACCTCCGCCCCTCGAAGAAGAAGGTGAAGGAGACAGTCGCGCCATATGCGGCGGCATGTGTGCGGCGGTTCCCCCGTCCGCCGTATTGACCGTGACCTCAGGGGACATAGCGACGATGATTTCGAGCGTCGAATCGAAGTGTTCGGCTGCGGAGTGGTCGCGCGCGATAGTCGGCACCAGAGACGGGTGGAGCAGTCCCGCAGTGGTGCGGTGCGTGTCTGGGACGCAGTTGACTTGCAGTACGTCCCACATGAGGGGCACGCTCAGGTAGATCTTGGAGGGGGTCCAGTCATAGTCGACGCGGTCGGCGCCCGAGGCAATTCGGAGCATCTTATCGAGGGTTTGGTTCTGGTCTCTTTGTTAACTTTTCTCTCGTCTTCTTCTTCTGCTCTCCTATCATTTCTGTCTCGTGATATATGATATGAACATACCAGCTCCCGGCACACCGGGGAGAATGTTGCAAAGCTCTCGAGGAAGCGTCTGCATTTGGCAAAATCCGTCTTGGATTTCTGTTTCAGGCGGGGATCAGCGGCGCAGCAGAAGTAGAGATGGACAGTGGCAGCGATGGCCGCACAGTGGCCGAAAAAGGGGTCGATGAGGCGCATCTGCTTGTCCGAGACCATGTCGATCATGCGCACCAGCCAGGTAGCGTGCAGTAGGACCAGCTCAGACGACCGGCGCCAGAAGGCATTCGGGATAGTCAGGGTGGGGTTGTACTGCGATGCGACAATGTATAGGAAGGGGTGGTTCAACACGGTCAGAATGCAGTGGTACGTGAATTGAATCTTCAGCCAGGGCGCCCAGTAGTTGCGGTGGGCGCGCAGCTCGTCGGCTGTCCGCTCGTAGAACTTGACCGAGTCGTATCGGTGGCATTGCGGCATGTGGTTCTCGACCTCTGTCAGGTCCGATATCACCATCGCGTACATGGAGTCGTGTCGCCAGGGCTCTTTTAGGCGATTATCGGCGCAGTTGGAAACGTATGACCGCACGCGACTCCACACCCATCCGAAGTGCACGGCCAGACTCCAAATTCCGAGGTCGTCCGCCCTTGCACAGCCCAGGTCATCTCGTGGGAGGGGCGGTGGTTGGGCCTCAAGATCGGTCCGAAACCCATGGTCGTCTCCAGCGGGGGCAGGAAACGGTCGACGAACGGTGGCTGGCGCGCTGAGGAAACCATGCTGCTCGCCGTAGCACTGCTCCAGCGACTGCAGGCTCCAGAACAGTCGCTTCTTCCGTTCCAGCGACGCATTATTGCTGACATATGTGGATCCGAGATCCAACGCGGCGGAGCGGCACAGTTGAAAGGCCAGACCGAGGTGAAATCGCCCGAGGGAGACATTGCCTTCTACCAGCGGTTAATGTTTGTCTCTGTCCTCCATTGCAGCTGGCGAGGAGTAGACATACCCACGAAGGACAGGTAGGACAGCAGACAAAGACTCTCCATAGTCTCGAGATCTACCGTCCCGTTGGCCACGCGCAGCATGATCAACGTCCGCGCGGTATTGCTATAGTGGTGGAGATGGGCATGGTCGCGTGAGAATCGTGACGCCAGCGCCAGGATGCTGCAAACCAGCTCCTGCGAGTCACAGCCGCTCTCCTCGAGCTCCTCACGGTCGAAACACCATATGGGCTGGCGGTGACAGAATTGAAAGTAAAGATTGATGCCCCGGGCAATGGTCGAGGTCGACGGATGGGGGGTGGATTCCTCGGAGCCCACATCGGACGAGAACAGATCGCTGATGCCTCCGCCAGGCTCGCCAAACGAGGGCCCCGATTGCTCAGATAGCCCTGTGCTGGTCTTTTCCGGGATCTGGTCGACGGGTCTGCTATGGGTCAGCTATCATTCGTGATGAGGGACGAGGCGAGATGGTTGCTACCTGGAACCGCGCAGGATGAGGTTTACCTTCTCTTCTAACGACGCCAGTCGGTCCTCCTACAGGGAAAGATTCAGCCTTACGTCCGTCGCAGTGAAAAAAGATGCATACCGATTGGCCTCCCCGCGAGGCTCGTCGCACCGGAGTGTAGAGACAGGCCTGTCCCAGGCGCAGACAGCTCGAACAAGCCGGCTTCTCCGCTGGGCACCGGATCTTCTTTCGCCTGGACCAGATCAGACGGTTCGATCCCGAGGGGCGAATGAAGGTCGTCGCACTCACCGGCAGTTGAGGCAGGCTTCGTGAGACCGTAACCTCCCTCGATTGCTCTCACGCGGCATCGTGATAGAGGGGGGTGAGCACGGAAGTCGAACATCATGCGGAAGACATGCCGTCGGTTGTTCGCCTGCAATTATCTATATCATCTCAGTCGGGGGATGAGTGCCCAGATGTGGAAACGAAGGTCAAGACGCCACCCTTGTTGGCAAACAGAATTGCTCCACCACGACCGCCGATATGTGGGGGATATTGGTTGTACAGAGCAGCAGGTCCAACGACCAGAAGAAGTCGCTGTAAGGAGTGTTTCTCGAACACGTCAGGTCATCCACTCCGGGATGTCTCTCCCCGTCCGCGAGACTCGATCAAACTAGGATAGACGACAGAATCCATGCTGGTCCCAGCTCAGTTGGGCTTGTGACGGTATACCCCGCTCATGGCGTCCCACATTGCTCGCGAGTTGACTATCCCGGTCCGTGCAGGCGGTCCGGTCGGGTCTAGATTACCCCCAGCGTTCCTGAAAAGGGTTAAAATGTCCCGGGAGACCCATCTTAATGGCGATCAACTGATCCCTTCGCATTGTTATCAATTTGTTTTGTTCGGTGGACGATAGGTGCTGGTTTTACAGCCACCGGATGATGGACAGTTCAAATTATACTGATGATAAGCCAGGGAATCTGACAGCAATACGAGTGGTCTTGTGGCTGGGTACTTTGATTTACGGTTTGTCTTTGCAATACGAAGATAAAGGCGAAGTGATAGAAAAAACGTCAATGGAGATAAACCATCACTGAGTGGTGGCGAATATCATCTAACCACAACCGACTCACTGACCACAAGTAGTTGTTCAGGACCCTTTAAATCTTGACTGAGACGGACCAGAGTACTACAACAGGAGTTTGAATCAGAGGAAGCACCCCCAAGCACCACCTGCTCGCATTCCTAGTACGCAAGGGCCTTGGTGGCAGCCGACGTACACATTCCCGAGCAACTCCCTCCCGCCAGACCTGGAGATCCGCAGCCCTCGTTCGAGGTTGTCAGCCGGGAGCAAAAGTCCAAATCATCGTGGCTCGTCAAGGCTGTCGCTGGGATTCGCTGTCGTGCGGGCCAAATCTCCTTCTGTGCATCCTCCTCGCGCCGGTGATGCGCCAGCACCAACTCGCGGCACATAGTTTGAAAGTCCGGCGAACACGACTCCACCGGGGGATCCCCGTCGGCGTTCCCGACTTCCCTATTGGCTAGCCCCTCTTGTGTGTTTGCGCACAGATCCTGAGTTTCGGACATAATCCGTTGATACAACGTTTGGGTCTGGTCAAAGTCCTCGTCGCTGGAGTTCGGGTTACGGTATACCTCGTGGCGCACGATGCACCGGGTCGCTGAGGTGGGCACGTATCGTTGGATGCAGAACCAATGCGGCGACACAGTCAGAGATACATTTGGGAAACATTCCATGCTGGTGAGCTTCTCTGACCGAAGGCTGGCGTGGACGATGCCGCCGTTATCTGTCAGGAGCTTCCAGTTGTACGCCATCTCCCGCTCCCACGTGTGATCGAACACGTAGTTGCCGAACGGGATGTGCTCACTCTGCTGCTGCCGATACGGACCTTTCAGTCGGTCGTCCCATGCAATCTCCGGGCTTTCCCCCGCATCCAGGTTGATCCAGACAAACCCGCCATCGTCGATGTGGACGTGGATTGGGAAGAGGCCATTCTGGTTTTTGTCGAAACCTGCCAGATCCTGGTAGCCCGGTGCTTTGGCGAGCTTGCCGTTCAGGCCGTAGGACCAGCCGTGATACTGGCAGGAAAAGATGCGCGCCGTGCCGGACTCCTGGGTCACTACGGGGAAGGCGCGGTGTCGGCAGACATTGTGGAACGCATTGATCCCACCATCCTTGTCTCGCACCAGGATGAATGGAAAGCCTGCGATCTCATCACGAACAAAGTCCCCGGTGGTGGCTAAGCGGCGCTTGTGCGTTGCGAGCAGCCAACTTCTAGAGAAAATGGCCCGTCGTTCAAGCTCGTATACTTCATGAGATGTATACCACGACGCAGGCAAGACCGTTTCCGAACTGCCATTGCTGGAGCCCAGTGCTTTCGTGAAAGATGACGGAGACATGGCGCGAGTACCCAGGCAAGAGACTTTCGATTTAGCGTGAGGACGATGCTTCAATTGACAGGCCTCTACCTTAGCTTTGATCTTATATCATTCCAAGCTGTCCGGTTCATCTGATGCACACCGTAGGGCTCAATCCGATCACGGGATCGGCTCGGAGACGGGTTTGTTTTTCAGGACGGCTCCTGCGTTGGATGTAGAATGGCTTGCTCGTGCCGTATGAACTTAGATCTACGAATTACTGAATTGTCGTAGATTGTAATCACCGGGGTGTATGATTATTATACCAGACTGGGTTGTGGAAAAGAATCTTTGATATCATCCTATCTCGACTACAACTTACTCTTTCGGGACGTCTCTCGCCATAGCACGGCCAACGGTCCATCCAGGCCGTACACCGGATCATAGTCCGGGACGATCACCTTTCGGATCTCTTCTTCCAGCTTATCCATCGTTTCAGCCCCCTTACAAAAGTCATTCCGCCATCGGGGACATTGCTCTGGGTAAACTCCCATATAGCGATAGTCGTCAGTGGCGCTGAGCGACCGGTGCGACACGCCCGCTGGGACAACCACCACATCGCCGGCGCGTACGTCTATCTCCACGCCTCCGGTGGACTCTGCATGACGCTCACGGCCTAGTATCAAGATGGATTGCCCTTGAAGGATGGCTGTCGGAAGTCAGTGATTGGTCACCGTGGTGGGAGAGGTCACTGACCGTAGCATTCGTGGGTGTTGGGGTGGAAATGCGCCTCCCAGATGGCTCCCCATTCGCCCTGTTCCTCGTCAATGGGAGACTTGGCTTGCTCGATCTGCTAAACAACCTACTCTCCGCTCCCAGTGATTCCTCTCGCAGAGTTCCTTGGTGGACTCCCGGCTCAGCGGGCGGGGGAGGACATTCCGGTATACCAGGGCCGGAAGACGGTTGTTGGGAACAAAGGTGCCCTTTTGCAGATAATACGCCTCGGGTTGGGTTCTTGCTTGTGGGGCAGACATTTATTCGTTGGGGTCGGTGTATTGTAGAATTAGAATCTTACGATTTCGACCTTGTGAGGTTTCCGAGACACTTGACCACTGCCTCCGGTACCCATATTTGGCCACCCCTCACGTATGCAGGCTTGTTATCAATCCCGATCACATGAGCGGTTCGTATGGCTGCATAAACCGGGATCTCGATCCACAGAGGGGTAATATGCTCCCGGATTGACCGACCGTCGTGATATGACCTGCACGATGCTATCTGAACGGTCCGTCCGGTCCGTGTGATGCCTCAGGCTTAGTAGATATTCAAACGCGTCCGCTTTGACATAGACAGGTTTTTTTTTTAGATAAGATTGTCACTCGGGGTTTCTTTGTCGACTTTGTCCATGGAGGGGTTTTTGTTATTTGGGTCCAAATTAGTGTTTGCAGGTTTATCGGAGTGGTAGACGTCCTACGTCGATGAAGTTATATATCGCGGGGGAGTTCATGAAAGCCTCATACTTGCAGATCTCCCGTGATGGCAGTCCGTCGGTAGTTCGTAAAATCCATTCCCCAGAATGGAAGAATCGTATTTTCAAATATACAATCCAATAACAATAGAAGATAAAGCCCGAGTATCACAAAATGGCAAGTTCGGTCCAGTCATCCGGTAACCCCACATATCGCCACCTCGACCAGTCAGGATAAGGATTCACCCTTCAACTTCTTCATCGTCAATTGTGACGGAGGATCGGTGTCATCCCTTCCATCCCCCGGATCTCTTCTTCCTCCGGATTGTCGCATGATCATGAGCGCCGCCAACGACAATTATACTATCCATAAAGTGTCCTTGAAGCGAACCCGACAAGCCTGTGGACCCTGCCGGTACGTCTCTCATCCATGCCCCGCAGGTCGACGGTTTCACTGCCGCGCTTGGAATTGTTGAGGGTGGATTAATAGCTGTCTTCAAGCTAACACTTTCCCAGGCGAAAGAAAGCTCGCTGTCCCGGGGAGAAGCCCACATGCTCTCTCTGTCAACGGCTGGGACAGCACTGCTCCTACGGGCTGCAGGCTCTGAACCGAGTCGGGACGCGGTCATCGACGAGTCATGGCCCGGCGCGCAGTGAGGCGCGCGATGTACGTGATTCTTGACTGATGTCTCGCCCTGATAGCCGGGATGTTTCTTGACCACCTCCAGGCCGACTGTCCGAGCTCGCAGCGCATCCAGCGCATCGAGGATCGATTGGAGGAAATGACACATCTGCTCCAGTATCTGCTCCACCACACCGTCGGAGACTGACCGTTGTTGATTCGATTGTCCAGGGAAAGCCTGTCTCAGGTCGGGGCTTTGACGACTAGGACCGGGGAGAAACCGTCCGCTCCAGCACCTCTTTCGGAGCACCGTGAGAGGAATAGCAGCATTCCCAGGTTTTCGGGAAGCCCAGAAGAAGCCGTTGAGCTCTCCTCATCGTCTCTCCCGCCGGATCTCGTCAAAGCGGAAATCGACGTATATCTGACTTACTTTCATGATCAGCCGTACTGTCTCTTCTCTCGTGACTGGCTTCTCACCCATGGGGGGCTGCTCCCCCCGGAGGTCGCATACCCGTTGGTTGCCCTGACTTCTCGCCTGTCTGGGTCCTCTCTCCCGTTGGGAACGAGCAGGCCTCCTGCGGAGTATTGCTCCCAAAGAGCGTGGGAGATTCTATCCCACTTCCACCGCAGTGGAAATGTTGGCATGTCCGTCATGCAGGGTACCTTCCTCATGGCCCAGGTCGACTTTGCCGATGGGCGACTGCACCGCGCGTTTCCGGCCGTGGCTATGGCCATACGAACACTCCAGTCCGCCGGGCTGAACAAAGACCGCTACGCGCACTGCTTAGACACACCGGCAGCGGAGGAGCGCATCCGTCTCACCTGGGCCTTTTTCATGCTCGACCGCAGCTACAACGCTTCACGCAATTACTCTCTTTGCCTGTCTGACAAGCACTTCACGCTTCCTTTCCCGTCGCCTGACCCGACCGCCGCCTACCGCGACCCACACTCGCCCATCCGCGGCAGATTGCTGGACGGTCCCAGTAAGCAGGGGGAGAAGGTCGACCATGGTGTTCTCGCCTGTCTCATCCGTCTCTACTCCATATGGGGAAAGACGACTGAGTACGTCTTCGCGCCGTCGGATAAGAATGCTCTGCCTCCCTGGCAGGCCGGGTCCGCCATGGCCCGCCTCGAATCCGACTGGCTGCAGTTCGAGACCCATTTCGCTGACGCCCACCGCTACATCCAGGTGGACTTCCAGCGACGCGCCCGTGAGGAGCCTCAGGCCAGGGGCTACCTGGCGACGTGGCTCCACGTCCAGTTTCTGTTCCATTCCGTCCAGGCCTTCCTACACCACCCGTTCGTGATCATGGTCAAGCTGCGCCAGATGGACGGGAACATCCCCAACACCTTCCTGCAGAAATCCTACGAGAGCTCGCTGCTCCATTCTCGGTGGATCGCCCGATTCGTCCGCGAGATGTCGGAGGTGGGCTTCTGTCTCTATGACCCCTTTTTGGGCTATCTGGCCGCCATCGCGGCGACTATCCAGCTCGAGCACACCGGCAGTCGGAACCAACAGGTCGCCAGCCTGGTTAACAAGGATTTTCGCACTTTGGTGCAGTTCATCAATGGCCTGTCCGCCCACTACGACAATATGGCCGTGCTGGTATCCCATCCCCCTCCTGTTGCTATTTCCTAAAACCATCTCTGATATAGCTACCAGGCCAACCGCGTCAACGAGTTGGCCGCGCGGCATAGGAATTACGGCTCCCTATACTACACGCAAGACCGCTACTCGGGCGCCCTGTCGCGCATGCCTACCCCCTCCAACATCCCCCACATGTCCCTCGACGACGAGTCCCTCATGTGGGACATTCTGGACCTCAGTTCATGCGTTCCCCCAACGGACACGACGCTCCTCGGCGACCTGGCCCTCCCACCGAATCCCCTCGGCCGACAGCCGCTCTCTGAACCGCCCGTCTCGCCCACGCCTTCCGAAGACACCGTTCACGTCCGAGCTGCTGACCCTCGTGCGACTTTGCCCCCGCTATCATCGCAGGACTTGCCCGCGCTGTATGAGTTGGATCCGGATGGGATGACTGTGCCGGGATGGCCGTTCGCTCATCGGAATGCGACTGATGGGGTTGAGGCAGGGATCCCGGATATTCCAGATTGGTTGATGCTGGGGGGCTACGAGCAGCTCTAGTCGTTTCGTTGTTTTTTTTCTCTAGGAGCAGGGGGTTGAATCATGTTTCTGTTGGGTTTCTACGGTTGTGGGGCCATCTCAACGCGTATGAACGTTGTCGTAATTCATGCATTAGTTTACTCAGACTACCACATCCCGTCATAACGAGAACCATCTGATTGTTTCGAACGTAATAGTCCGTCCGGTCAATCAATGCCCCACAAAAATCCGTCCTTAAAGCTTGCTCTGTCGCGTAGAAGCCGCCAGCAAAGCAGATTGGTATCGGTGCTTTTCCTCATCTGTCAACTCCCTTCGTTCGGGCCCACCCCGACTCCCATCGCCCTGGAAGAGCTGGTCCTTGGCGGCACCACGGAACTGGGTCGGAAATTTCCATTTTTCAAGAAGGTCGCGCGGCAGGCTGCGTTCGAGGCTTCCGACGATGTATTTTCCGATGACGGGGAGGAACTTGTATGCACTGTGAAAAGATAATGTCGTTAGTGAGACGAGCAGGACATGAGAGAAGGGAAAGGGTAGCATACTGGCCGCTTCCACCGGTCGCGATGAACAAATTCCGATGTTCCGGATGGTAGTCGAAGATGAAATCTCCCATCTCTGTGTCGTTGTACCAACATAGCCCGACCCGTTCAAACCCCCGTGAGGCCAGCTGGGGCAGGATCTCCCGCATGCCTGCCAGCAGTCTCTCCGTCCCCTCGGCAGGGATGAAGTCGGCACGGGAAGACACGGGGCGTCCAGGAGGAGAGGAAACGATCTGAGACGATGCGGAGGGAGAAGATACTGTGTAGCCATAGCTGTGGCAGGCGACCTTGAGATAGCCCGAGCCATCATGCGGCGGAAAACAAAAGAAGCCCGTCGAGAAGTTGAAGTAGATTGGCATGTCCTTGAGCTGCACCATCTCCTCCGGGGTAAGCCGCATGTATCCCACAATCTGGGCCGCGGCGATCATCGAGTTCCACGCCGGGATCAGACCTGCTGTCCACGCCCCAGTCGCCGCAATGAATCGATCGCCCTCCACGCGGCCGCCGTTGGCGGTACGCACGGCCGTGACTGTACCGTCGGCGGCCTTCTCAAAGTCGGTCACCTGGCCGTTGGGCCCCGTCTGAAAGGATACGCCTGCTGATATACAGCGCGCGGCCATGCGGGCTACACCCATCCCTGCATCCGCCCATCCAGCCTCGGTATTGTAGAAGCCGTCGAAGCCAGGCCCCAAAGGCCCGGACAGTTCGGGGAATCGGGTTTTGGCTTGCTGGGCGGAGGTGACGGCGTGCCAATCCTGGCCCATCGCAGTCAGAACGTCCTTTGTTTTGCGGCTGTACTCGCGCGCGTTGGGTTGCACGGGCTGCTCGGGGGTGTCATCCTGGCACACCCAGAGACAGGGGGTCTGGTGGAAAGCTTCTTTGAAATCGGGGGTCTTCCACAAATCAAAGGCCTCTTTCCCAATCCGCGCATACACTTCATCGCCATAGTCAAAGCGAATGACGCGCGATATGTCGTTGCTGGAACCGTCGGGCACGGGGGGCATCGAGCGGTCGAGGACCGTGACAGAGCGATACCCCTGCTCGGCCAGGTGGAAGGCCGTCGACAGGCCAAAGACGCCTGCGCCGATGATGACTATGCGCTCGGATTTATCCATGGTAAACAATTGGGACGCGACTCAATGCAGCCGATGTTGCAGATATCCTTCTAGACATTCTTCCAGACTGCACGCTGTCCCGGCATTATATATTCGCTGAGCCACCTTACCTCCTCGTCCAAAACGGTCAGTCAAAACCGTCCACGGGCCGAGGGTTACACCCATCCATCTGTGGATATGACTCAATCAATGCTCCATAGATGCAGCGCGAGGATCGAGATAGGAAACGAATGGCGAAGAACGGCAAAAGAATCCCCACGGGGAAATCCGTCCGGTCCGTCACGGGCCGTGTGCACGTGCTGCCTCAGGGTCGCACGTGAGGGATAAAATGCGTAGGTGACTCAGCTGGGCATAATGCAACGATTATGTACCTGGGTGGCCGCGCGATTGAACCATAGCAGGATTTGTCTTCAGCGTTGTCCCTAATTAGTTGGCTGACTGGGAGGACCATGGACTATGAGCTTAGAGATTCCTTTTGATGAGAGCCTTTCAACGCCCGCCCGTCTAGCGACGAGACCAGAATGCCTGCAGTGACACGTATGGGGCTTGACAGCCTACTTCCAAACGTGGTGGACATTGTCCTAGAGTGTGTAGATCTTCAGACCATCAAATCCCTCCGACTCGCTTGTAGGGCACTCGGTCAGAACTGTATTGGACTCCGATTTATCAGACACTTGCGTCACCAAACCACTGATCTCACCGATCTGAGTCTCGAGTCCCTGTTCTCACTGGTTTCGCATGGCTCGCGGGGCTCCGCCGTGAAGGATATGACCATCGTCGCCAGAGTGAACGACAATTCCCACCCGAACTACCTTCAGTGGTACAAACAACATACGAAAGCACGCGAAATGGTGGGTCTGGAGCCTGCAGGATGAGCTCTCTCTTCTCGGAGGACCTGGATCGGGTCCAATCCACTCTGACTTGGATGCAGAACGAACACTAAAAGCAGCTGGCGACCCCGTTTGATTCGACCGTCGAAAGATCGTCAGCCGTCTCAAGTCGGTTGAAAAGGGTCCACAGCGTTTGCCAGGGCGCAATCTTCGTCCAAGGACCCGACCATACCGTGCCGGGACGGCAGATCGCATGGATGCCCTTCTGAATCCGCCCGTCACTGGAGTTTTCCACATTACCATGGCCGCGATGGTCAAGAGCAAGGTCGTAATTGACGATTTAATTATATATGCATACAACCCACGAGTTGGGATACCCCTGCTTGAAATCACGGCGCTCATAAGTGAACTGAAAAGGGAACCAGACCTGCCTCTGTCTATCAACATCCCGGTCAAGAGGCTCTCGCTACAATGGTCTACCAGGATTGTTCCCAACGTCACCTAAGGTTGACGCCTTTAAAGACAGTTTTGAAGACAACTCACGGGTGCTCCTGTCCCCACGGGTCTGATCGACAGTGCCAAAGAACTGGACGATGACTCCAAAGAAGACTTCCCTGGGGTGGCACGTCTGCTCGACACAATGCCGAACCTGGAGAGCGCCGATCTCCATGTTCTACGCACTCACAGAGTCCATCCCTGCATAAATGCACGAGCATTTGCCCACGTCGTCGATCGCAGTCGTCTTCCATGGCTGGGGCTGTTCTCCTTAAAGGGGATATCGACCCCTCCAGATGCATTGAGGCGCTTCCTCTCACCAGGTCCAGACAAAATCAGGATTGACAGATTGAAGCACGAGATGTCGGCACTCCGGCGAGCATCTATTTCAAACGTGTGGGACGATGGCGGGATGTTGAATCTAAGGCCAGAAGATCAGGCCGTCCAGCTGGATCGAGATCCCTGTCCACCAAACTTCGGCGCGGAGCTGCCACAAATTGCTACTGCACATCGACGCCAATTTGAAATCGAAGACATTCAGCGAGGGCTGAAGTTTGAAACCCGGTTGAATGGCGATTTCATGATGTTTCCGACATGTCTTCCTCGGGACCTTGGTCGCACCGCCCGAGGAGACGGTGGCGTGAGGATACGAAATACAGTTCTCTGAAAAGATTTTATCACCATTTTCCAACAATGGGTCATCAGTGTGATCTCTCTCGTGTGTTCCTTTGCCGGGCGCGGCTGCAGTAAAGTAGGGTATATATATATTGTACTTGGTAGTATACGGCGTCCTCTTCCTCGTTTGGAATGATATCTCCTGAGCCAACCTTACGCGATACCCGTTCAACGGCCAATGTGACATTTCTCTACACTACGATATGATCTCTCTACCGATTCTGACCTCTTGCACTCCTCCATTGATCGCAGAAAGACAACAATCGTGACGTCATGCCCGACCGCCACGATAGAGATGCTGAGTCATCCGGACCCGACCCGTTGGACTAGCGCGGATTCCCGTCGCCCAGACGGACCGCTCGTGACTTCTCCGCACATCCACTCGATCAGACGGGATCAACCTCACCGATAGCCACCCCCATTTCGTGGAGACGATGCCGCCAAGGTGGAGGACGAAGTCAGGATGTTTGACCTGTAAGTGTTCCCTTCTGGTCTGATAGTGTTTATTGGCAATCAGGGGCGTTAATGTTTTCCAATCTGGCAGGTCGCATGAGGCGGAAGAAATGTGACGAGGAGGGCTCGGAATGTCGAGCCTGTCGTCGCAATGGCCTCACGTGTATTTGGCAATCCGGGATCGAAGCGGGGAAGGACCGGAAGGGAAGCGATGGTAAAGCATTAGTGAAATCGCCGCCTCGGAAGACCCCGTCGTTGTCTCCTCGATTCTCGGCCCTGGAAAACACCCCGCGAGATGCCCTCTTCCAATATTTCGCGGGGTCAATATTGCCGCAATTGATGATGCCAGGATCACCCCCCGACGGGCCATCCGATATGCTCAAGTTAGGGGTCCAGTTTCCGTGCGTGCGAGACTCCTTCCTGGCGTGTGCGGCGCTGTTTCGGTCGAGCAGTGAACAACCCCCCCCGCAAGACGCCCTCGGGTACTACTCCGGCGCACTGTGCGCGACCCGTAAGATGATCCAACAATCAGCGGTTTATGGCACGGAAGACTGGTTCTATATTCAAACGCTGTCGTTGTGTATCTTCGAGGTTCGTGAGACGACCCCCAACCGACGCGGCTCGAATGCTAACCCACCCCATTTAGCGCGCCCAGTCAGGCCCTACCTGTGGAGCCATGTCGCATGTGCTGGGTGCATCGCGTGTCATGGCTTTGAAAGTCAGGAATACCTCCGGGACGCAGCACGACTCAACGCTCATCACTCCACTCCAACGGATGTGTGCTGCAGCCCTGCTGTATCATGCGGCCACCATGGCCTTCCTGAGCCCCGACATAGGATGGCTCCCCGGAGACGCAACGTGGGAACAGGTGCAGCAGTACTTCGAGCCTGATTCCGATTCGTTATTTGCCATGCCTCCATCGCTGTGTCGACAGATTCTGGAAATTTCGCGATTGGCTCGTCGCACGCCGTTGTCCGAAAACGATCGCCTGGTAGCGTCGGACCTGCAGAAGCAGTTGAACGTATGGCTTCAACCACTTGTCCATGTCGTTCCGGGCCAGAATGTTACTGCCAACGATATCAGCGACATCCGGAAAGCAGCCGTGCTCTATGCGATGGCGGCTGATATTCTGCTTCTGAAGGTGACGCAACCACATATCAAGGCCGCGGATTCTCGCGTCCAAGGTCGCGTGAAGCAAATCATGAGCATCTTGCAATCGGACGTACACGGCATCTTTTGGAACCAGCACTACTTGTGGCCATTTGCTATTGTCAGTTGCGCCGTACAGCGTGAAACAGAGATGCTCTTCTTGTTGGGCCGACTCGACAAGATGTGGGAACGATCCCACTGGGGCGATATCAAACGAACCCGTGAACTATTACAAAATATGTTACACTCTCGACGAGAGAACGCGCAGTTTGCTTCGCTGCGAGACAATCGATCGGGAAATGTCCCGGAGCCATTTGAGTATTTGCTCCAACCCGAGGGACTGTCCAACTTCGCTAGCTGATCTCGGGACGCTGAGTATTGGTCAATCAATAGCACAGCCATGCTGGAGTGTCCCGTGAGTGAACTCAGCAATGGCTACCCAAGTCGGAACCATCAAAGCGATACTGCGAAATTCACATCGGGTCCTTTCAACCCCAAGTCAATACCTTCCAACGTATAATACGATTTAGCGTTTCGGATCGGCTGGCGGTTGTATCGTTTCGTGTTCTGGGCGCAGCTGTTGGCACAGCTTGCCGGACCGGGCAGAACCGAGCTGCCCTGCAGTCTTTCTGGAAGGGCACTCGACTCCAATTTCCCGGTATATTCCCGTGATGCCGCCCGTCAGACATGGGCATGTGGTATTCGGCAAGATAAGTGGTGGTTTTGGTCCCCCATGCGTGTCGCACCTGTCCGCCAGTCGCAGGACCCTCGGGTCGAACTTTTTTGTGTCAATGAAAGGTCATGAACGCTTGTGCTGGTAATGTATTGAAATACAAACTCAGCATGAGAAGATCCGCCAGACCAGCGAGGAGATCCAGTTCCAGAGGTCAGATTATTGAGATAGGTTCATCAAGAATGGTTCACGAAATACTATGTTGTTGGGAAACGGCCCCGTATCGCCACGTCTGTCGCGGCGTTTAGACCCGCAGGAGAAACATGGTGTCACCACCGGCGATTATCAAGTCGTGGGTACCAGTGTCCGAACATTGCAAGGCAGCGGTCGACCATCTCGACAGCGATAGTAGACCGGAACTTGGCGTGACTGGAAAAGGATATTGCGATGCGACGAACTGTGCCATGAGTGTTGGATACTTTCTCTCGCATCACCCCGCCTGGATTGTCCCAGACGATCACGTATATATAATGCCATAGTTTCTTTGTTCAAATAATATCGCCAGGAACTCCTCGCAACACCTGACTCGAGTGCATTTGAGATGACACCCAAGACACTGTTGGCGCACAAGAAGGGGTAGTCCAAATCTGCCCAGGACCCGCAGCTTTCCCATCATTCGCCGACCGTCGAGTCAATCGCCGAATGTTCCTCCGCCGCGTGTCAAACACCTCCTTACCCCATCTCTAGACGAAGACATGCCTTTGTGGGCCTAAAGTAGCTCGAATGCGACTGGCAAGATATCATCGACATCCTATTTGCCGGCACAGTAGCCAGCTCTAGGTGGAATGGTGTCATCGTGAGGGGTGCGTCAAGCGAGCACTGCCGACCTACCAGGATGATACTTGGCAGTCTAGCTGTGTGAGAAAGCTTTCCATAGCTTGGTTCCCCCCCGCTCATTGGTGAATAATCTAGTTTCAAAATGTGGGGGATGGGTATGTCGATGGGAAACGTGAGTTCGGTTCGAGCATCAAACAACAGCGGTCAAGCAGTGGTGTGTTCTTTGGCCACGGGGGGATTCCCATGTTTTATTAGTTCGCCTGGAACAGCCCGAGGTCTCTACAATCACGTATGCATGTCAGAAAATGCCATGTTATTTTCCTAGACCAGCACCGATTTTATGGGGCGCGCAAAGCCCCACGATTGGGCGAGACCTAGGCCGGGACCCATCCGCCCATACAATATCCGCCTATCTACCCGCCATGTTGCGCCGCGCAATGTGTGGCCATTGGGCGGTAACCAGGTTGCGCCAGGTTCTGATATGCCGATTCAACGCCATCACAAGCCACCGTGCACGCTTTTGACAAACATTATAAAACCTCAATGAAGCCAGCCGTACGCCACGGTCGTCCCTGACGCCATGTCCAGAATCCGACCAGCATGACCGCGCCACCCTCCACCGGGAGCGCCATCTGCTCTCTGAACGAGTTCCTGCGGGTATCCTATGACTATATAATCGTTGGAGGGGGCACTGCTGGTCTCGCGGTGGCCGCACGACTGAGCGAGGACCCGGGGGTGACAGTTGGGGTGATAGAGGCCGGGAGCGACCAGACTAACAATGAACTTGTGCGGACCCCCGCTCTCTTCCCTCAAATGTTGGGGGTGCCGGAGTACGATTGGATGTTGGAGACTGTGCCTCAGGTAGGAGAATTTTTGCCATCCAATAGTGCTCTGCGCAAACACCTAATGAGACAGTAGAGAGCGAACCGAAACAAAGTCCATGCACAAACTCGGGGTAAAATGCTGGGAGGGTCGAGCGCCATGAATGGAGTAGGTAACACAACATCTCCCGATTGAAGCACGATGGATCTAATATTGTACTTGGTGTAGATGATGTATGTCCGCGGCTCGAAACGAGACTACGATGATTGGTCGACATTCGGCAAAGGTTGGTCATGGTCGTCCATGGCACCCTACTTCCGGCGACACGAGAACTTCGATGATACCAGAATCGGTCCCCCAGGAGACGATGACTTCACCCAGTTCCGGATACACAGTCACGGCAAGACGGGGGCGATCGCGACCAGCTTTAATAACTGGCGGAATCCCCTCGAACGATACTTCATCCAAGCCGGTCAACAGGCCTCGGGAATCGACAGAAGCCCCAGCGATCCCTGGGGCGGTGATCACGTTGGGTTTTTCTCGTCGCTAGCTACGGTCGATCGGCGAAAAGTAAGAGGGACCCGGAGCTACGCTGCCAGCGCGTATTTGCTTCCGAACGCGTCACGCTCCAACCTGAGGGTGTTGACCAACGCGCTGGTTTTGAGGGTAATATTGGATGGGCGCACCGCCCGTGGGGTTCAACTCATGCACTCGGACAAAATTTGCAAAGTCTGCGCCACCAGGGAGGTGATCCTTAGTTGCGGCGTGTACAAGACACCCCAGCTCCTAGAACTGTCCGGTATCGGGGATCCTGCCGTCTTGCAAAATGCCGGTGTAAAATGCACCGTACCGCTGGCCGGGGTGGGCACCAATCTCCAGGATCATGTTCTCACAGCTGCAGTCTACGAATTGAACGAGGGAATTACGTCGTTGGATACTCTCCGCCACCCGAGCATCCTCCAGGAACACGTGGACATGTACGCCAAGGACAGCACCGGGCTTCTGGCATCCGCCACCAGTGGAATGGGATTTGTCCCTTACTCAGGAATAGTCTCACGGGCCGAGCTGGAGCGGACGTGCCAAAAGATCCTCGACTCACCGGCGGAAACTCCCTTCCAGCGCAAGCAACGCGAGCAGGTCGTCGGACAGCTCCGGAGTCCGACCTCAGGAAATCTTCAATTTATTCTCTCCCAAGGCACCCTTAACGTGGACGAGGTGGTCGCCGATCAAGGCAAATTCGCTAAACCGCTCGCCGAAACCGACCCGGATGGCTTTACAATCGTGGCTTGTCTCGAATATCCCGCCTCACGGGGTACAGTCCACATCACCAGCAGTGACCCCACCGCTAATCCCGCTATTGACCCGGCATACCTCAGTCATCCCGCCGACGTGGATATCCTGGCAGCGGGGCTCGGATTCTGCGACGAGATCGCCCAATCGCCAGCGTTCAAAGATAAAATCCGGCGGCGAGCGCACCCCACTGGCAACATCCGCGATCGGTCCCGGGCCAGGGAAGCTGTGCGCGACTTTTGCATGACCGAGTACCACCCTTGTGGAACGTGTGCGATCGGGTCGGTCGTAGACGAGCGCCTGCGGGTGCGCGGCGTGACAGGCCTGCGCGTAGTCGATGCCAGCGTGTTTCCGGGTAATGTGAGTGGAAATATTCTATCGACCGTGTACGCTGTTGCGGAGAAGGCGGCGGATTTGATCAAGGAAGACGCGTCTTGGGTGCACCCATCTCTTTGAAACAATGAGATGTGAAACCCATAGATCAATTTTTTGAGTTACGATATGAACTACCCTGTCGAATCCAAGCAATGTATATCAGTCGCTATATGGAAAGGCAATCACAGCGGGATTCCCTGAGCCGCCGCTGTAATTCGCTGATGCGTATAACTACCAGCAAAATCCGCTCTCACTTGGGTCATGATGCATCATTTACCGAGGAAGTCAATGCTGTTACACTAAAATGGATTGGACGAACATGATTACCCGTCCCTAGAGACATCCCACTACGCGCTGTCTGGCATTTAAAGAACACATCTCGTGTCAGTCCTTCTCACTTGCATTTGAACCTATCCGAAACCTGGGTATTGCTACACTCCTTAATTTAGAAATTGACAAATGGTGCAGATCTTGCAGCACCGACGACATCGCATCCCACGATACGACGAGGTAAATGGCACAGTTCCAGAAGCCCTGCAGCGGAAGCACGAAGCTCGCGGCGCTGGTCAGTCCGAAGATATAGTGGTTTGCCGGCGTCGCCAAGGCATAAGCCCGGTTAGCGATGGAGGGGATCTAGACGATTGTAGTCCATCAATACATGAGCCATCGGATGTCTGAGGATGAAAGCTTACCCAGGTAATGAACATCGCGAGGAAGAACGTCATGGCGTATTTGGTATACGCCCGCACGGCCGAGTCAGGCTCGGGAATGTCCGAGCTCTCGAGCCTGACCCTCTCCGTTGAAGGTGTTCGGGATCCACCCGTCGTCTCGGTTTGCATCGTACGACTGTCGGAATCTAACGAGGAGACGATCTCCGGTCCCATTTCGGTGTCTGGACCGCGAAAGCGGTTGAGCTCGCGCCGTCCGCGGTAGATATACCACCCCACGCGGGTATATATGATGAAATTCACGGCCATGACACACCATATCGGTCCATAGAAGATACCGATCTGCAGGTAGTCCCATGAGTCCGTAATCCAACACCATTGCTAGCAATCTTAATCACCACGTGCGGATACAAGAGCGCTCGGAGCGACTCACCGTGGATTGTCCATAGACCCTTCCTTGGTGGTCGTTTTTTATGAAGAGCAGGACGAGGGCAGTGATGAATGGGATGCCGTAGCATAGCAGCATATACCTCCATTCGAGCTTCCGCAGCTGCTCCGTGTTATGTTTCCGAAAGAGGGCCAGATAAACATTACAGGCCATGGCGAACGTCCAGAGCGCATCGGAGGCCATAAACCTAGGAGGTCGGTCAGCTGAATGCCCAAGCCGCGTTTCCTTCGCGACGGGTGCTTGCCATTGCAGAAAGAAAGCCTGGAATTGACAAAGGCCGTGTTCTGACCCGGCTTCCAAGCCTGACACTGACACCAGTGTGGCGACGTTACACATAACATTTCCACAGGCCGCATAGAACACCAAGCGATTGATCGGTTTGCGAAACCGCGTCGACCCGACGAAGGTGAATATGATGATTAGTGACCCCACGATCGAGACCGAAGAGCAAGTCCTCTCGATCACCGACAGGATGTAACGCTGGTGCGCGGTGAAGACTGTGTGTTGAGCGTCCATGAAGCATCCGTCTGAAGTCCCACTTGCGACGACGCGCCCGTGAGCGGCATTGGGGTGAAAGGACCAGATGGTCGCGCGATCGACATCGATGATATTGATGGTGTACCAAACCAGCGCTGAAGGGTAGATGAAAGAACTGTCCGATGGGAAACTTCTGTCCTATGCTAGAGTGTCCATGGCTTGATTGACCGGGGCAGGATGAAGGAGACTCGAGTGAACCATCAGAACAGCCTGGCTGTCCAGATTCTCGGAATTGACGCCATGGGGTTGAGTGGGACGATGGCTTTTTTGTAGGGTGATGACATCATGATTCCAAAAATGAAATTTCAGCATCCGGGAGTTCCCTGGCAATCCAGCACTACGCAAAGGTGATTGGGTATTACAGGCTGATAATAGTTCCAGGGGTGAAAGCTACTAGCCCGCCTATGATACCAAATTTGTTCAATCATACAATGTGAGCCACTGTGTAGTCAGTCGTCGCTATTCTGGTACCTCGAGATGGGGCTTCGGAAGACATTGCAACCCGGTGCCGTAGTCTCGGGCCCGTCACTTGCTGAAATCGACTCGTCCTGAGATCCTAGCATGTCGGATGCAATTCCAGCAAATCATGATCTGAGAAGATTGACTTGTTTGGATGCCGATAGATGTTTGGTCCAGGACGCGCCAACCGAGACATGGCCCTTTGAATGGAAATCAGAAGCTTATGTCCGCCCCTGTCTCCGGTTTGGGGAACCAAAAGAATGCCAGATATGGCACTAGATAAGAGATTCCTTGCACATCTCGCATGAGAGGCTCTGGTCTTGAATACGAATGCAGACTTGACTCATCCCTCAAGCACATCACTTTGAAAGTGATGTCCCACTTCTCCTGCAGGCCACAGGCTGACCCAATCGTGGAGAAGTCACCCTACCCGACTCTATGCTTGATCAAGTATCACTTAATGAGCTGCTCGATGAGACAAACAGGATAGAGCACGCGTGAAAACCTTTTATCTTGTTATACCAGTGCTTAACAGCAGATTCTGCCTCGATTTCCCTGGGTTCATGTCTCATAAACGCGCCAAAGCATGCCTTTCACATCTGTTTCAGACTTGGGGCCATTAACACTGTCAAGCCCTGGTGCACTTACAATCAGGGGCCATTATGTTATTATACATTCCACACAAATGGCATTGTTTATTCCACGCCTCATGGGATGTCTTGTGTAAGAAAAATTCATTCAAATCCTCCGTGACAGATTCATTATCCAACCATCGAGTCACTCCAGTGCCAAAGGAGCCCATCCAAGAGACCCCGGCCAACGACTTGTCCGATCTTGGGACATATATTATCTCTGATTGTCAGTGTTCTTTGGATACCCGTCTCGAATGGTAGATATCCCTGTCTGACGCAATCAGTGTACAACCTTTTGGCCCCGCATAACGTCTGGCGTCAAAGGGCCGCCCAATGAACAAAGGAATTGTGCCCTGTATGTCCCAGAAAATATCCATTTTTGCCTGTATTGTTCAGTTCCCGTTATAAAAGGACGGTAGGTGCATCTTGACTTAGCAAAGGACGAAGACAAACAAAATCGACAAGGAGAGATGGAATTTTCCTGCTAATCGAAGCTAGGACAATGCCTCTCTTTGAAAAGAAAGATTATCATCCTAGCCCGAGGTCTGTGGTATGAATAGTGTTCGTCATGATCTCTATCTGTCGAGGCACTCTATCCATACTCACCGAAAACACTTTTACGCATCACGTTACTGTCTTCGTTCTTCTATACCAACCCTCTTTCCTTGATACTACAAAAGCTCTCTTTACTTCCCCTGATATCGAATAGACCCCCTGATCATGTCATTCGCTAACGCTCTTCCAGTTGATTCCTACGAGGGAACGGCCAATGGTCTCTGTATCGTATGGACCAAAGGCGCAGCTGCGAGGCTGCCCGGCGATGCAAGCAAGTGGTCCGTGGATCCAGCCCTTATGAAGGGTGCTACTGAGCATGTGGCCCATGCTACTGCCACACGACTCGGCAAGCCTACAGTCGTTATCATGTAAGACGTTCTGCAAATTCCAGTTCTTGTATGAGCTTTCGTTTGTCCGTTACGCTGACCGTCTCTTAGGGGCTCGCTTCATAGCACGACCATTATGGGCGGTGAAAATTATCAGAAGATTCCACACCGGCCACATTGCACGTTTCGATTGGAACCCGGCGGCCATATCAAGGTTCATGCTTACGTTGACAACTCGGATGCCATCTCGGTGCGCGGGTTAAAAGTGGTAGGTGAAAGTGTGACTATCCGCGATCGGGAACCAGACCTAAATCTGTCCATTCGGGACTACTGGAGGACATATAATGATTCTACAGCGGCCTAAAGGGGCCGGCGCAATAGCAACAGACGTCTTACTGGACCGTGGTTAATACTCAAGGCCTCTGACACCGCGAATATGAGGTAGTAAGCACAAGGTGGTGGCCATGCCTCTGACTCCCCTTCCTTTTTTGTCTCTCTTTACTTCTCTTTCGTTTTTCCTTTCACTCCTTTAATTTCCCTTTCTTCTTCTACCATTAATTCAACTGTCTGTCATTTCCAGAGGAGTGTGATGGTGGGCGTTGAGAATAGACCATCCGTATTCAGTCGTCACGCCGGCGATGATCAGTTCTACTCCAAACGAAGCTTCAGGTAAAAGTCTAGCACACCTTCAGTTTTTTTTTTCTATTTCTTTTATAACGCGACGAGATCTTCCAGTAAGTGTAATTCAATCTTAAAAGGTTGTGAATATGTGATGAAATTTCATGATAGTGAACGGTGGCTCTACCTGGCAACTTGGATGCATGACCCGACCTTCAGGACACTATAAACCCGATATGCTACTACTCCACTGGTACTTCCAACGACTCATGGATTCAAGGGACCCACAAGATACTTTGTTGGCCACGGATCAAGCACTAACAATGATATTTCACGGAAGCAATGGATATATATAATCTGTCAAATTTGTGTACTGAAGAACGCTGGACCTGGATCCTACCCGATTCCCATTGGATACTCGATGTACACGTTTGAGCGGTTACTGATAATAAGTTGAGTCTATACATGATATTGCTCCTAAAATATTACAATTTCCCCTCCCCAATATACAATATCATCCTATGAAAGCCAACCGTGTCCCCTAGTTATTTACACATGCATAACGCCACCGACATGTCAATAATGTGATCGCCCAGATACACTCGTTTGCGTCTTCTCCAGCTCAAGGTGGACATCCGTCGTGACTCGAATACCCGTGTCTGCGTCCCCATCCTGCTTTGCCCCCGAGGGTGGAATGATCCCCTCTTGGCTCTCGCCAGAGGAGGGCTTGGCCTTGTGCTTTCTCCATCCGGCCGAAGGGGCCATCTCGTAAGGGTTCCGATCTTGGGTGCTTGGAAGAGAACACCTTGCCGTGAGATATTGTGTTTGAGTATCCATTGCTCGACGTGTTCGTGCGAAACCACCGGAACCGCTTGAAGAGGGGCTTGATGCCTGGAGCGCAGACGATGACGACCGATACGAAGCACTCGCGTGATGCCCATCCCAGGGCAGTCGCGAGAGTGTTAATATTCGTCACGGAGTAATAGGCGCGGAGAATCGCGCAAATCATGACGAATATACCGGAGCAGAAGAGGGCCACTAGCATTATCTTCTGCGTTGTGGGTATGCGAGCCGCCACGACCAGAGGAACGGGGACACACATCACTGCGAGGTCCGTCCTATTGTGGTACAGTCAGAGAGGGTTGTTTGATTTAGGGTGGGTTGGTGCATACACGATGCTTAGTACTTCGATGACAATGTAGTTCAGGGGCCGGAGGGTGCAGTTGTCTGTGAGTCGGCGTCAATCTCTGGTCCAGGACGAGACGAAGATTTCTATGCAAACTGACCTCCAGCGTAGGGCTTGACCTGCCAGTTTTTGTAGATGGGTCGACACATGGCAAGATCAAAGATCAATGATATGAGAAATGTACAGATGCATAGTACACCAACGATCACCGAAAGGCGATGCTGCCAGAGTCCCATTCTGTGTACGTCAGCAGCCACACTCCATTGCCCCGTGGATCAGTCAATGCCTTACGTGAGTCGGGTGCACAAGAACACCAGCACTCCTTTGAATGCCCAGACAGCTACAATGTATGCAATCCAGGCGACGAAGCCGCAAACTGAGCCGATTCTATACGATGGTACTTCGTTGTCGGGAATAGCAAGGGCAGTCTCCGGAGTGAGACCGATATTCGAGCCATATACATCTAGTAGAGAAGAGGATTGTTAGATATCGTTCATACATGTCATCGTTCCAGAGAGAGAGCATACCCGTGCAAAGATAGAGCGTGATTGTCATCAAAGTCCAGAATATCTATTCGTGCGGCATCAGTGGACCTGGACGGTAAGGACAAGCCGCAGTAAACAAATCTCACCAGGCCAAGGATCAAGAACACATCATCCCAGTACAGCCCCCTCTTGTCGACGAAGCATCGCGAATATATACGGATGCCAGCCACGATGATTCCAATGGCCCACTCGGCAAAGAGCTCTGCCGTTAGATTATAGACCATGCTGAGGAAGACTACCCCCAGGGGTTGTATATTCTGATTGGTACCGAGAAGCTGCAGAAGTGATTACCAGGCACAGTCACAACGTGCTTCCAGGGTTATATATCTTGTCGAGCAAAAACCGTCTGACTGAGACGGTTCAAGGGTCCACAGGACACCAATGGAAAGGGTGACCCAGGCTAACGGTACAAAAAGCATACTGACGTTGAGCTAATTTAAAATAACAATAACAATGGGAGCCAAATGTCAACGTTTTGAAATGAAACACCAACAGACAAAAAGAAAAGAAACGGCAAGATACCAATGACAGGAGCGAGAGCAAAAGCACTGTTGGCGATCTACAAAACAACAGCAGCATCAGCCGTCCCCAAGTTGCCAATCAACAGCCAGACGCGTCAAGGCCCATAAAAAGGATCACTAATCTACAGACCAAAAGAACCACAAGTCCAGCATACTAGACAGGGGCACGATCCCTGTAACTGTGCCACCGATAAGGAGAAAACGGGATGTGGTAGTATGACTTCAGCAGACGCCGGCCCGTCGCTTGCATCATGGAACAGTGGATACGCCCATGAGCCAGCCATCTACGGAGCATGTGAAGGCACAGAACCTCTTTTGGTCCCCTCCAGCGGGTCGGGACTGTGCCGCAGCCGCTCTATATCGGGCCTGGTGGGGTCGAAGGGCAATTAACGTCATGGGGATGGGGCAATGATGGGCCGGAATACTTCGTAGTGGGGCCGGACGGCTCCAAACTAACGCACCGGGACAAGTTCCGCAGAGTCATAATCGAATCGTGGTAAGGTCACAGTTGGAAAGGGTGCCACCAAGGCGGAGCATCAGATACCCAAAAGCTTAGTCTCAACGCCGTCTGTCATGGAGGTGCCGATCGGGTAAGCCTTGTCCCGAATCTGTTCTCAGTTTCTACCAGATGGTCCAAACGGTTGTCTTCGTGACCTTAAACCGGCGATCGTCGCCGTTCATCGGTCTGCTAGGGCGCGAATGGTGGCATATACACCCCTCCCAGAGGATTCGTCGTACCAGCCCACCCTTGAGCAGCGGCACGAGGGGGAGAAAGTTGCTGATCATGACAGACCCCCTGACAATCGTATTTATGGACGGTCGACCCCTGGGTCCGTGGGCCCCAGGCCCTGCGAGAAGCATACAGACCTTCACTGCTCTTCTGAGTACAAGCAGACATGGACACACAACAGATTCAAAGCCTGTGGGCCAACACCCAAACTTCGCTGGCGGGCTTCCAGAAAGATCAGTCAGAGACCTGCCGCAAAGAAGCCCTGGCTCAGATCACCAAGCTTCAACGGGCACTTGAGCAGCCCAAAGATGCCATTTTGAAGCTGTCGTACCAGGTTAGCTTGAATATCCCCGATGATTACTGTCGTGGTTTTCGGATACTGACAGACACCCAAGCCAATGGTCTTCATGGCCTTGAAAGTAGCCCATGACATGAAGGTTTTCCCCGTGCTGGCAAATGCGACAGCCCCCGTATCAGCAAAGCAGTTGGCGGCTGCCAAACCGGCCAACCCTCTTCTCGTCGGTATGTCTGTCGGCAACCCGATCGGATGTGGCAATACAGGCGTTAACATTGGTGAACTTAGAGCGGATCATGCGCCTCCTGGTGTCCTTTGATATCGTTGTAGAGCCCGAACCGAGCGCCTACCTGCCCACGGCAATTGCCAAAGAGATGGTGAACCGACCGGCCATCGGCACAATGGAATCTCTGTATGGACACCCCACCCCCGGCTGCGTCTCTTTTAGTGTCCCTAACATGCCACAGGTTTTGCGAATTTCTCCCTATCTTGCAAAAGACTCCCGGATACCTCGCCGCGACGAACTACCAAAACCCCGAAGACCCGCTGCGAGCCCCCCTCCAATACACCCACAATGTTGAGACAGACGGATTTTCTTGGTTATGCGACCACCCAGCGGCTCTCACCCGGTTCAACGACTTCATGGAGGGTCAGCGTGCCAACCGCGTCCACTGGGGCGACTGGTTCCCTGTGCAGGAGCGGGTCCTCGCGGGCGCCGACAGCAATCCCGAGCGGGCACTCGTGGTCGACATTGGTGGTGGTCGCGGTCATGATCTCATGCTGTTTCAAAAGCGGTTTCCCGACGCCCCGGGTAAGCTAGTGCTCGAGGACCTTCCGTCGGTCATTGACGAGGCAGCTTCCGACCTGAACGCTTGTGGCATCCAAGGTGTCAAGTATGACTTCTTCAAAGAGGCCAATCCGGTCAAAGGTCCGTTAATCCCACTTTCCGATTCTATCTCCGCTAACCTGCGATCAAAGGCGCCCGTGTTTACTACTTCAAATTCGTGTTCCATGACTGGTCTGATGAGAAGGCCCGTATTTTGCTAAGCCACGTTGTCGACGCCATGGAGGCTGGATACTCCAAGCTTGTGATCGAAGAGTATATTCTGCCGGACCGGAACGCGGAATTCTTGCACGGAACCACCGACATGGCAGTGATGATTTTCTGTTCGGGGCTGGAGCGCACTCGCCAACAGTGGAAGAGTCTTCTGGAGTCGGTGGGTCTCCAGCCTACCTTCTGGACACGCGAGAACGACGGTTTGGGGGTTATCGAGTCCGTGTTGCCGGTTGCCAACGGGGCGAACGGGACCAACGGGACCAACGGTGCAGGCCATTAGCTTCTATAGTCGATTAGACTTGCGAAATCAACCACATTGCGTCACTACATAACCCCAATGGCTAATTTCAAACGCAAATGCAAGACACCGTGTTCGGTAATTCGAGCGGTTCGCAGTGCGAATACTCGCGACCAATGCCTAGTGCCGGTTGAAGTAAAAGTGAATAGTCAGATCATAGCCCGGCCGAGCATCTCGCGATTTACCTCCACCCTTGTCATTTGTTGTTCAGCTGTTCCAGCGTCGTATGGAATTAGGGACATTAGGGACTGCACGTTTGACAGTGGCTGGGATGTATCCAGGTGGTTGACGGACGGTAACCATCAAGGTCATGTGGTCGTGCAATTCCCAGTCCACAAGCACACAATTAGAGCCGTTTGTTTAATATATCCATGAATGTCCTTGGGCACTGTATCTCGCTGTTGAAGACTGACAAACAGGATGAGGACTTTCTCAGCATCACATCGCCGATGCCATGGCACGCCGGAGACTATTAGATCGAAATTGCATATATCCGGAGTAACAGTAAGCTTTATCGAAGGCGACCGAAGGAACGAGAACGGTATGTATCAGAGTTGCAAGAGGACTAGTAAAAGATGGTCAAGATACTTACTGTTTCGATTAATCTTGTAAACTTTTGAAGGTTGCAAACAGTTGCAAACTGCTATATAAGAACTGTGGGAGAAAACCCTGCAACTCAGCTGACATGTTGACCGATGGCATTGTCTTCACTCGTTCACAATGATCGCCTCGGGGCAAGTCTTGCACAGAATCAGCATCAACATATAATACGGAGTGCACTACGAAGCAGCTGGATGCTGTGGAGCATATGAAGAAAAAGGGATGGTCTACTTCTCCACGTCATGCGCGCTTCCCATAACCCTGTCTAGACTTTTGTCGGCCAGAGCCCACTCCCTCTCGATCACCTCTACCACCCAGTCACCCCGGGGTCGGAGGTGCAATTTAAACTCCGCCGGCATCGTCATGAACCCAACTACAGTCATATTCCACGGATCTACCGTGGTGTCCAAAGCGCTCCCAATGTCGTATGCCCAGAGCAAATGAGCCACCTGCATGAAAGCCCCATCCGTGGCAACCCGTTTCCCCTGGCACATCCGGCGACCCTGCCCAAAGACTGGCAACGGGAGATCGGTGTGTAGTCTTGGCTCCTCGCCTGGGTCCGAACGCAACCATCGTTCAGGGATAAAATCCTGCACATCGCCCAGAGCCGAGTCGAACACCGCCTCATCTCGACCGATAGCCCAGGCGTTGGCCATGATGGCGACGTTCTTTTTGATCTTGACACCCTGATACTCGTCATGGCGATCCGCTCGACGGGGGATTGAGCCCGGTGCGATGGGCCGCCAGCGAAGCAGTTCGTGCACGATGGCGTCGATCAAAGCTAGACGGGGACGATCCGAGAATCGTGGGAGACGGTCGCGCCCAACGACCGTATCGAGGACCGCACGGGCCTGGGCAAAAACGGTTGGACGGTGGAGCGCGGCGATGAAGAGCCACAGCAGCTGGCGCGGTAGAATCTCCATGCCGCCTTGGACTGATGTGGCCAGGGTGAAGGCGAGATCGAGATCGGACACCGGACTGTCTCTCGGAGCGTGTTTTCTGGCGGTCGAGAGACCCTGCTTTGTGGCGTTCCAGCCCACTACGTCACAGCCGTGGCGGAATAGACGCATATACAGATCAACCTGCGTGGCGTAGAGCCGATCGGCGAATCTCTTCCACGGGGATATCCAGGCCGGCAGATGGCGGAGAACGGGGACCAGGTCGGGCAAAGCAGGATTGGCGGCGAGATGTGTCACCTTGGCTTGAATGTCGACGATATCGTGCAGGATGGGCTCCTGCGGCCGTGAGATGCGTAAGCCATAGTGCAATGCCAAGATGATACTGGACTGAGTACGCTCCAGATAGGGGTAAACAGCGTTGGTGCTTATTGGGGTACCGCTGGCGGATCGACCAGTCAGATCTAAGAGATCAAATAGCAGCTGCTTTGACTCTAATTCCATCAGTGGCTGATACTGCGGGGCGGCCATAGCACCCAAGCTCGGGGCCAGCATGCGGTGGTGCAACTTGAGATGATTATCGTAGTCGTGCATCAGGGTGAATCGTGACTGGCCGGGCTCCGCGCCCGTGATCATCTCCATCGTCACTGAGGCGGGCCGATTGCTATACCATTGACTGCGCCGGCTAAATAGTTCAGTGACAGCCTCGGCCGAATTGAGAACGATAATGGGCACGATTCCAAAGAGCCTGTGGACTGTAATAGCGCCATGACGTTCCGCCCAGGAGTCCCAGTTGGCCAACGGCTTGTCGATAGGCGAGTCATGCAGGTCGCCGATGAGAGGCAGCTTTAGAAGAGGCTTCTTGCCCTTTGGCACACCCGACTTCCTGTTGGTTCTTGAAACAATGTACAGTAGCGCCAGAAGGCCAGCAGCCACGGCAAACCAGACGGTCATCCTGGACGTTGGTCTATGAAGGGGCTACCTGAAAGCCCTGGACGACGCTCAGAGGAGACCTTCAAGGTTTTCCTAGATGAGGCTACCGACGTCCGTGGCGATGGCAGACAAAGGGACAAGCCGATGGAACACGAAAAAGGACGAGTGAAAATTCGCTAACAAACACGCGAAGAAATGACTTGGCAGTGAGGCGTTCAGGCTCTGGGGCTAGCCTCCAAAAAACCACTAGCCCTAACTCTCTCCCCTCACCACACGGACCATCGTTACCCCTTTGCGTTTAGCAGGACCAAGGAATTGAACGTGTAGTAACTGACAGGCGAGGATGATCTCTGCTGTCGCACCGGACTTTAAGCAACTCTATTGGCCTGTCACGCTATCATGAATCTAGAAGGCTTCCACAGGAGCCCAACCGGTCCTTCGCGAACGAGACATGAGGTTTCCCGCAAATGGCGTCGCATGCATGTCCGTCAAAGAACGACCAGAGGGAGAAGTGCTGGAGGGTAAAAATAGAAATACACAAGATTAGCGAGAAACGATGCAGGTGTGGGAAAGGAGAAATAAGAAATAAGTACTTGTTCTATTCCAAGGCTCGTTGGCATGCAAATCGAGAAACCACGTTCTTTTGACTACAAACTGTTGCACCTGCATCCCGCCGCCAGCCAAGGAAGGGAGCGTGTATGGCGGTCATCTTCCCCATCGTGACGGAGGCGCAACGGGCGATGCTGGCGGTCGCCATCGTCAGTAGCACGCTGGCCGTCATCGCTGTATGCCTTCGGCTGCTGGCTCACCATATAGCCCGAAAAAAGTGGAATATGAGCGACTACTTGCTGATCATGGCCTGCGTAAGCTGAGTATCCTACCGGGGTAGGTTCGACCAACGTCCCACCATTCATACTAACATGAATAGATATTTGCCGTCGGTCTCGAATGCATTTCCGTCACCTTCGTCGTCCAGACGGGCGTGGGGTATGACCACGAAGACGCGATCGTCGCCGAGCATGGGAGACAGCCGATCACCAAACTGTACAAGCTGATCATGCCGGTGCAGACCCTTTGGGTTCTGAGCCTCAGCTGCACAAAATTCTCCATCCTGCTACTGTATCTCCGCATCTTCCCGGCCAAGGCAGTCGTGCGGATTGTCTGGGGTACCAGCGCAGTCGTCGCCGCCTGGGCGATTGGGACCATCTTGGCCACTTTTCTGGTCTGCCGACCAATGGCTTACAACTGGAACCCCAATATTTCTGGTGGAACGTGTGGCCGCGAGATTGTGTCCTACATCGTCTCAGGAACTATTAACCTATTCACCGACCTGGCGGTGGTGATAATCCCCATGCCGTTGCTCTGTCAGCTCCAGATGGCAAGGTCTAGAAAGATGACCTTGATGGCAGTCTTGGGACTTGGATTTGTGTAAGACCACCCGATCGCACGTTGTGTTTTTCGACAGGGATGTTTTGAGCCAGTCCGACAAGTCTGAGAGACCTAGGCTAATCTCCGTCCAGTGCGTGTATCGTCAGCCTCCTCCGGATCCATACCTTGTTCGGCGTGCGGTTCGGCGACATCACATTTACTCTGCCGCATGCCAACATCTTTACCGGGCTCGAGCCTTGCCTCGCCATTATCCTGTCGTCTATTCCACTCATGCGACCGCTCATCGATCGGCCGCCGAAATCGCCCCGAGCTACGGTGGGCCAAGCTGCCGATTTCCCCGTGCTGTCTAGAAGAGGCCCGGCTGCCGCCACTAACAGGCTGGACTCGCAAACCGATGACTCGCACCCCCTATGGCTGCGTCCGATGGGGCACAATGCCTACGCAGGAGTTGCCGCGCTCCATCCCTATGGGCGGGACGATCTCAGTATTAGGAGCGAGGAATCCCTCAGTAAGAAGCACGCGCGACAGAAGAGTCTAGGTCAGAACCCAGCTGGCGGAATCAGCGTCACCCAAGAGTTTGAGGTGATCGAAGAATAAGAATATGTCTGTAGTCATAGTGCGTTCTCAACAAGGTCATCGACCCCGTAACCCATCCTGTGTATGATAATCAGATCTTCGAGACCGTGAAGGAGGAAGGCGAGTGTCCAAGGGTTTCTCATCGAACCGGTTTCGATCTGGCCGTACCAGTGATATCTATCCCGATTGATACGGAGCGTGTTTAGTGACCGGGAAGCCTTCCAGGAATACTACTCGAAATTAACCGAAGTCAATACCAGGAATGAATGATGTCGTTGTGGATAGAAGCGGATGTAAGACTAATAGCTCACGATCGACCCAATACGAGATATACTGGTGGGTGCGTTGAAAGACTTGATGGATTTGACAGAATTCTAGGATTGACAAAATCGATGTGATCTAGAGCGTCGTGAGAAAGACAGTAGATAGAGATGGGATGAAAACAATCAAATCGCCAGCAATCGGGTGACAGGCCACCTTTTGACAATTAACAGTCACCCATGTCGGACAATCTCACTGTAACCATCCGATATATGGTTCCCAGCATTGATCACCGGCCCTCCCCTCCAAGCTGGTATGCAAATGTCGAAAGTCATCACGGTGCATGCCTACGCCGCCTTTCGACCCCAACCCATTCGATGCAGTTCACGAATTTCGTCATCGAGACCCGGTGCGGGCCCCTCGACAGGTATACTGGGCGCAACCTGATTGATCGGAAGTGGTGCGACTGAGCCTAGGGATATCCCGGATTGCGTCTTCCATTGTACGAGTTGCTCGGCCGAGCTGGCGTATACGATTCTGCCAAGGCCCGCGTATGCATGGGCAGCCGCGCACATCGGGCAGTGCTCGCCAGAGGTATAGACAATACTCGAGGCACGTTCCGTGGAACTGAGATTATCCTGGGCCCATTTGGCCAGCGTGAATTCTGGGTGCAGCGTAACATCTCCCTTGGTCACCGTCCGGTTGCGATCTTCCTTGAGAACCTCGCCTGTTGCGCCCACCAGGACTGACCCAAAGGCACCATCTCCCGCCTGGGCCGCTTGACGGGCCAGCTCAATGCAGCGACGCAGGTATCTAGCATCCGTTTCCGAAATCATGTTGTTGTTGGTGTTGCGGACCGGGCAGAAGCGGGGCAATTTCGTGCGGGGAATCTTTCCGAGACTCTGACCTGCCGCAGTCAGCTATTGACGCTACAATGCTAGCTAATCGAAATACCTGGGGTAAAATCAGATTATCAGATAATGAGCAAGCCAGTCAACCTTGAGAAACACGTAGACTGTTGTGGTGGGACATGGATGAAGCCGTGGTCTTTCCTACCTAATAACGAGATGCCTTACCCAGCCACAGAATCCCTGCGGGGTAACTTCGGTTCCCTCAAATCCCACCACTCCATGAGGAAGGGGAGTCGGGGGTTTCCTAATACCAACCCAATGATAACTAGGATGATTATTCAAGACCAGTATCGGTGATAATAATTCATGGTGGATGGTGGTAAATATATCCGAACATCTTTGAATGGCAATATTCCGCTAAACCACTATATCCCAATTGAGCTCCAGCTACCGCCCTACAAATTGTCTATGGTTTGAAGCCTGTCTAAATAACCAAAGCTAATCCCACTTTATTTTCACATTGACCATATATTTCAGTGGCTTTCCACGATGAACCAAAGGCAACGCTCACCCCCGTAGCATCAACTGGCGTCATATGAAATCACCGAGCCAGTGGTCGCAGGCGTCTCGCCACCGATGTTGCCTCATGCAAAAGATGGACGCAACGAAGAGGAAGTCTGCTTGCTATGATCATTGGGGTCTCCGGACGTATGTCTGAAACATGCATTGCCACTCTGATTAAGGTTAACTACAATCCGATTGTACTTCTGAAGCCTCCAATTACCTCTCGGTTTACGCTGAGCGGGATCCACCTCCCGCATCCAAACCACAGAGTCTGGTAAGGCCTGACGACATCGATGATTCACACAAGACCACAACTGGAAATGGACAATGGACTTCTAGAACGCCAACCCGTGTGCCACATGGTTTTCAATCTAGTCACTGTTGCTTATAAAGGGTCATGCTCGCAAGTATCAAGTCCATATTCTACATATTGAGATTTCATAATATCCATTCCATCAAAAAACGTACATTTATCAAATACCTGCCGTCATCATGAAAATCTCCTGGTCCATCATTGCCATTGCTCTCGGTCTCTCCACCACCGTCGTTGCGGGTGGGTGTAAGACCTCTGAGTGCTGCGACAAGGAAGCCAACAAGTGTCGTACGGCGAAGGACGCCAACCAGGCGTACTGTTCCGCAGAGAAGGCCAAGTGCTATGTTGAGGCGGGACTCAAAGATCCTTTTGGACACTAAACGGGCGTGATGTAAGGTGGCTGTATATTCTTGGCTGCTTGAATCAGCTGATCCTTTCTAGACGCGGTTTTCTTAAGTCTAGCTTTTGTTTTCTCTCCATTGTTTGATGCCAATTTTGCTTGTTGCCATGTAATCTGCGAACTGTGTTTTGTAATTCAATTGAATCTATTCACTCGGCTGGTCGACCGGAATTGTAGAACTAGCGGCATCGTACTCCTACCCCGTTCTGTAATTCTCCACAAGTAGGATTCACCCGCGTGCATTTCAAGACTGTCAAGATGACCAGGCGCTCACGCTGTCATGATCGGCAAATGGCGGATAGATTCAATACCAAGCCCACTAAATACGATGTGTTTGAGTAGAATTACACTGCCGGGGGTAAGTGCTGTTCAGAATGATTCCTAACCTTAAACTCGCTACTGGTTACAGGGGTAGGACAGGCGATGAATAGTGCAAGGGCTTCCACAATACACTAAGGATAATATACAATTAGCCGGTGGCACGATTGTAGGGATATCTGAGTCTGTTCGCGCTTGCAAATTTCCACCCCTGACCCAGCCAGAGGCAGAAAAAACTCTTCATGATGGGCATTACAGGCGATTGCTGACTGACAGGATCCACCGGGTAGGATGAGTGCCGATATGGCAGGCCTTATGACTTATATCGGTGTGCACTCGATGCGTATAGCACAGGAGTCCATCATCGAGACCCCGAGGCCGATTGCACGAAACTGGACTGCACCAGGATTGTGGAATCCGTCGAGTCCGCTTTGTGAATGTTTCCACTCCCGGCGACATGATTCGTCAGACCGATCTCGTCATCCCCAAGCCTTTGCCGGCCATCGAAATGGGGCGCTCGATTGCCGAACACGGAACCCCGCTGGGGACCCCGCCAGGGGCCTGACGAGCCGTGTGACTTGGACCCGGTTTTGTCCCGACTCGATAGTATACTATGGTGCACCAAGCGCAGGAAGGGTGCAAGATGCGGCAGGCAGGCGCAGATGATGGCGACTGAGGGCTCGATGGTACTCCAGATGAAGACGGGGCCCATGAGCCAGGTGATGTCGAGAGCGGCCATGAACACGGAGAGGTACCAGATGCGGACAATACTAGCTACGCAGGCGCTGCAATCGCCATCAGCCTCGGTTCTGCCGTTTGTCTGGAGGGCGAGTTGACTTACAAGATACCCACCGCCATGATCGCGCTAATGGCCACCTTCTTCCGATTCGTCATCTGCAGCTTCAGAATTCGCGGGATCGGGATGAGCAGCACGATAAAGTCGTTGAACATGTTGATGATCCCCAGGGCCAGAAAGAATTGGTTGACATTGATGCAATTCCCCTTCTCCCCAATGAACTGGTTCCAGTAAAAGGAGAGCGGCCTGCAGCAATTTGCCATGGTGATCCAGACGATAAGCGGGTAGGAGATGGTCAGAAAGAAGCCAAATGCAATGGCGTATCGTGAATATCGGTCCAATGGAGTAAAGATCCGGATGTAGAAGCAGAGAATGGACACTTTGGTCGAGGCACATGCAGCGGCATAGACAAATGTATAGGAGTGGAGTATCTGAATGACCCCGTCAGTCAAAGTACCCCATGGACATGCAAGTCTCATCCACTAACCCGGAAAATTTGCGTAATGTTGGTCAACGAGAGAGACCAGAGATGCGTTCCTGCCCCCAGTGTGCCCCCTAACCCTGTCAGCCTCCCACTCGTCATTGTTAGGCATGAGAGAGCTTACCGACGATGCTCAAACCTGCTGTCGCACCTATACAAAGCTACTCTAAACTTAGCCACTAGAGCCGGGTTCACAGTCGGATCAACAGGGATCATACCAGAGCGACGACAATAATCCAGTCATCGGCCATCAACGCGTTCTTCAGGGTAATTCGAGCCGTGAAGCGCAGAATCACTGCCACGGCGGCTAGACAGACCATCGCAATGACCGCCCCATTGTTCCTAGACACTTCACTTGCCGAAATATCGAGCCCCGGCGGCGGTGGCCCGAATACTTTGATAATGCCTGGATCGATTCCCATCGCGCTCACTTTCCACCAAATTGGTAGCAGAGATCACGAAAGAGAACGAAGAACGGATATCGCCACCAGCACAGCGCAACAAGAACGGGGGGTGTCCGTCGCAGAGCTTTTATTTCGGAGATCCTACCCAGTACATCATCCCGAATCCTGCACGGCTAACATGTTTTTTCTGGTATATTCTCACCCCCCTGCACCTGTCAGAAAGGTTAGAAACCAGCCGCTAAGGACCCGAGAAATTCGGGATTTGGGACTGACACTCTGCAGGATCGGACTAAGACCACGCCAGCGAGTCCGTCTCTCACGCTAGGAACGGGGAAGGTTGATTACAGCCGAGTGTGCACTAGCCTTGACACCTCTCATGACGATCTCCTCAACGGCGGACCATCATCTTTTCACCAAGATTGGCCCAGTCTGGCTTAGCGTTTGATAGGACTTGCTCTAGTCGGCGGGGCAGGGAGTCAAGTCAATTCGACATTGGATGAGGGGCCGATAGACAGTTCACTTGATAAAACAGGGGTCGGTTGACTGGTCAGGTCCTTGATTTGCCATTTCGAACCCGTCATTTTCCTTCATCCCGCCACGCAATCGACGATTTCTGGGGAAGAAAGAAAACCGAAACTACCTCAAAGAGCGGAAACGGGAAAAAGAAAAAGAAAAAAAAAAAACCAGGCGTTTCAGCACGAAACAACGATGGGCTCGAACGGAGAGATCCCCGCACTTACCGCCCTCGAGCGAATCGGCCCTAAGGGCTATCTGCGATATGTCTTTCCCTTCCAGCTGGCCGACGACTACCAGATCGACGAGGTGGCCAGTGTTCTCCGGGCGGGATATCAAGCCCTGGAACAGCGGTTGCCCGTGGTTGGCTGCGAACTCATCCCGGACGAAGATGCCACGCAGGGTGGAGTGGTAAAACTGCAGCGGTTGACCGATCCAACCGTCGGGGGCGTCGCGGTCAAGGACCTGCGCGAGACCTATCCATCCAGCTACGCAGATCTCAAAGCTCGGGGATACCCCGTCGCCGAATTCGATGGCGAGGAACTCTGTCGGCGCTCGGTGTGGCCTTCTGCTGGCGAGAGATTGCCCACCAGTCTCGTCCAGCTCAACTTCATCAAGGGCGGCCTGATCCTCACCTGGTGCATCATGCACCTGGTCGGAGACGGCACCTCGTTCTACACCTGGACTAAAATCTGGGCCGAAGAATGTCGTCGGGCTCAAGGGATCCCCATCTCTGAGCCGGCGGACCTCCCCCCGGCCATCTGGACAGACAGGGAACTCGTGATGAAGCCGACCGGTCGCAACACGGGACTGCCTGAGAACCATCCCGAGTACACCGTCCTCCCCTTCACCCCGCCCGGGGCACCGCCAAAGATGCTCTCTCCAAATCACTGGGCACAGGTCTTCTATTTCTCGCCCCAGGCCCTCGCCGCCCTCAAGGCGGACGCGTCGCCGGCGCACGCCACACAGCCCTCGGAGCAAAAATGGATCTCGACCAACGACGCCCTGTCCGCCCTCCTGTGGCGCACTGTCATGAACGTGCAGTCTCCGCTAGCGACCCTGGAAGGTGATCCTACTTCTGTCTTCAACGTGGCCATCGACGGGCGCCGGCGAACCTCGCCACCCGTGCACCCCGAGACCCTAGGCTGCTTTCTCGGGTACATCGCCGTGTCCATGTCGATTCGGCGCATACTGGGGGAGCTGAGTCTCGCCGATCTGGCCATCCTCATCCGTCAGGCTATTCAGCGCGCCGATGGCCAGTACGTGGATGATCTGGCGACGCTGGCTGAGAAGGTCGAGGACGTCAACCGGCTGGTGCCGACGGCCTTCCTCGACGTCCCCGGGTACAACTGTGTGATCACCAGCTGGTCGGGATTCGCGTTGTACGATGTGGAGTGGGGGAGCATGTTAGGGAAGATTGAGGCGGTTCGGGTGCCAGCGATTGGGGTGATTAATGGGGCCCAAGTGGTGTTCCCGCCGCTGCCTGATGGGGGCATCGAAATCCTTGTCGGCGTGGAGAACAGCTGCGTGGACCGGTTGTTAGCGGATCCATTGTGGACGAAGTATGCCGTGGCTCGGTAAAACACCATGGCCTTCGCCCAGATCTTACATTGTTCGTTTACATGCATTGTCACATGTCGGGGTCTGATGTGTCAGAGCCCATCCGCCCTCACACCTACAACGTACATTACAAGCAACAGTGCGAGAAGGGGTTAGCCTAGACTCTCATATTTCGGCAATTGAACCAATTTATGCGGATCCTGTTTCAATCCTGGCATTCTACTATAGGGCTGTCTCACCTTAGGAGTAGCCCCGTGTTGAATCTATGGCTCAACGGCTGACAGAGTGGGGCTTCCTTACTTGGCCCGTGTGGCCCTTGTCTGTCAAACAAAAGTATTTCTCGTGTCTCCCTTATGCCCGTCATTGACCTGGACCGAAATGTAGTTATCTCTTTGATGCAAAAGAGCATTTTAGTCGGTCTTTCGACGCCCGTCTGCGTATTCAGACATATTAATTTGGCCAGTCATGCGGTCCCGTGTCAAGTCCGATCGTGCCACCTCTGCGTGGCCCCCATGCGAGCGTGCTTATTTAAAGAAATGATACGGGGGCCAAAACCGATTGCGTGGTTGTCATATTGCATGCATCGGGGAAAAGGGACGCCGATCGTCATACCTTCCTTTGAGCAGGATTCAAATAACCAAGCAAAATTGATGTGACGCAGGGATTAGTCCGGTCATTTTTCTGCCGAGGATATGCATCGACTCCATGAATACTGGGTTGCAATCTATCTGGCAGACCACCATCTCCTCCCTCCTTGGTGGTCGTCCAAATGGACGCTGGACTATTCTATGCTCACTCTATCTGATGTGGTCTGGACCGTCGCGAGCGACCGCTCCAGGTCCCAGACATATCATACTGATTTTCGGGATTTCCCCGTCGATGGCTGATCGTTCCTATGGTAAATTCTATGCTGTCATTGAGTGAACCAATGGCAAAAGGGGACCAAAACTTGGTCGAGGAAACTGGTGGTCTCTCGACAAACAGTGACATAGCTTCACTAGTATCTAGGTAAAATTTGACTATCTTTCAGAGGGCGTAGACTATCACGTTAGTATATCGAGTCGGATATACCAGAACCAATAGCCTAGGATACAAGGCTGTTGCACCGTCATTCCAGGCTCAGACGAAGATCCAGGGTTGAAAGTCCACAGGGCCGATATGGATAAATCATTTTTGGTGTTGTGACATATTTTCCATCTCATATCTATATGTCAAGAGTCACTCGATCATCCTTATATGACATATCATATTGATCCCAGCCTTCATGACTGGGCCATGGTCTGTGAGCTTGGACACTGATGAGATGCAGATTCATATTCATGTCTCCATTTGTTTCTCCTCGCGTGGATAGCGATATTTTCTTTTTCTTTCTTCTTCTTCTTCTTCTTTTTTTTTTTTTTTTTTTTCTCCCTCTTTTTGGGAGTGGCTGCGTACTACTCTGTACAAGTGCATATGATAGTTCTAAACTTACGGAGTAGAACTCAATAGTTTAGAGTTGTATCATTACCTCCTCCGGAGGGATCACTTCTCGCGTGGATATTCCGCGGTACTAGTAGATGTTATCAGCTTTCAAATACTTATGGAGTCAGATTTAACTTTTGATTCCTCAGAATTTTTGCAACCTGTGTCATGGCTTAGCAATAGCTCGAGCAGCGTCGTCATTACTACGGAGTACGTACTTTGACCATTTGCATGCGTTCTCTCAGAATTTCAAATAAGAGGATGTATAGATATGTGATGAACTGGAGACTATTAACATTAGTGAACTTGTTTGGGATAATATAAATGACAAGGAGTGCTCTGTCTTTATTGAGTTCAACGCTATCCAACGTATATATTCAACCACGAGTTGTCCTTCATACACAACTAACATGATGGTAGCTCCCCATAACTTCGTGTACAAGAGAATATAACAAATTGTAGATATTTTACTAGTGGTGTTTTTTGGTTTTCTTTTATTTCGATCGGTGGCTGGCATAGATTTGATGTGGCTTGTGATGGTGTCCAAAAAACAGACAGTTCATTGATATCCTGTGCCAGAGCTGGCCTGATTGTTTCAAATCTACTTGACTACGGAGTAAATTCTTCGATATTTTTCAATCCATCGACCTTTGTTTTTCTTTAATCTTGCATATATTTTGCGACAAAGTCTTCCATCTAAGATGTGGGTGACGGGCAGCGCCAAACCTCCTTTTTCGCGCTCGGAATTCCCCCCTCCACCAGAGTGACAGTTCAACTAGACCAAGTCCCGCACCGAGGGTTGCTGCCATTCCATAACCCATCAAACTCGCCGGTAGACAGACTTTTGGGTCAAGCAGACATATTCCAACTTCCTGCCCTGCCAGTCTGACCCCCCCGAGGAAATTACCGCAGCCCACGTAGAGCCTGATCCTCCGGGAGTGTCACAGACGACGCAAGGACGCCTCCGTCCACTGGGGCAGGAAGATATAACGCGGTATGTATGCCTTCTATCACAAAGTTTACAATGTTCAGCTGAAAACGCAGTATGTATGCCTTTGATCATGAGGTTTACCGTGTTCAGCTGAAGATGGTCGCGAAACAGGGATGCAAATATATATCCCGGAAATTGAACGATTGGAGTTCTTGACACTGATTCTGTAGGACAAAATACCACCATGAATACAGGGGGTTACACTGGAGATAGCATCACTTTCATCCCTTTTATTCATCTGGTGATTACATCCATTTCACTCTACGTCGATCTAACACAGCACGGTGACCACTAGAGATGCAGTTTGAAGCATCTCGTGCGCGACCGGGTAACTACAATAAAAATATACACCTCAAGATATGGCAACCGGCAATTAATATCAGCATCCGAAGTGTGGCGAAGGGTTATATGTACAGAAAGGCCAGGAAGACACAGTTCCCTACCAAACACGTCACTGGACACCATAATCTGCCGCGCACTGTGAAGGCGGGCCCCTAGGGCTCTCGCTCTCCGACAGCAGCGTCATTTATACATGGTGTTAAAATCCCCGGTACTGATCCCTCATCCCCGCATTTGGAGACTCATCGGCACACTCGGTCGTCACACTCCAGTGGACCTCCTTGATGATCTGAGAGTGGGTGCCACCGCCGTCGGCCAACTCGACATCATCCTGCAGTAGAGTAAGTCCAGGTGTGCATCGAGCCCGTGACCGGGAGATGCTATCATCGTGGTATCCGCCGCCGGTGAAGTAGCGCAGGCCTTGGGTGCTCCCTTCACCGATGAATCTAGGCGCATAGCTGCGACAGAACTGGCGGACGAAAGGAAGGCAAGTGCAGATGATAATAAAGTTGGCTTCAACGTTGCTAAACGGGATCAGCAGGCAAGATATGTCTTAGAGTATTCGGAAGGCAACATACATCCAGAGATCTGTCCAGGCGATCTCATATGTGGGATCGGGAGACAGGAGGAACGGGAACAAGGTGACGAGGCGGATGACACTAGTGACAACCGTGCTGTGGCTGGTTAGCATGTCCAAACTCAGGAGCAGAAACGCGGCGACAACATACGCGCATCCAACTAGGAAGACCAGAGACAGTCCAAACTTCTGCACGGTTGGCATATTCAAGGTGAACACCATCGGCAGGGGAAGGACCAGGAGGGCCACATGAGTCACCGTATTGGTCACCGCGGTGGGGATATATAACCCGTTCTGATCCACGCAGTGCCCTTCGATGATAGACTTATCCCAGCTCTTGGCCAAGGGATTGCAGGCAAATATCAATGCAAGGACGACCCTAAGACTATAGCCACCCACGACAAATGACAGAATATAGATGCACCACCGGTACATCTTTTGCTGACCCATGATGCGGTAGTAGAGGATAATGAGACTGGCTTTGGCAAATGCCAGAGCCGGCACGTACACAAAGCCGGAAATAAAGACGCCCTATTGATGTGCGATTAGTGAGTGGGAAGATTGCACATGTTACGTGCATGATAAAAAGAAATAGGCTCTTACCTTTTGAAAGGATTGGAACATTTCTGGCGTAATATTCCAGACGTGGATCCCGATGCCACCATATCGATAACCATCTGGAACCACTTGGTCAGAAGGGGTAACCAGGAGACAGAGATATGTTTACTTCTATGAGGACAGGCGTACAGAAACACATGGCTTGAGTTGCGATTGACCAGGCCTGTGGTTATGTTCCTTTAGCAGCGGATCGCTTCTGATTCAAAGATCATCTAATCCCAACTTACCATCATCCCAACCAAACTTGCGTAACAAGTATGCTTTTGTGTAAAGTCGAAGGCCTAGAAAGAATGTCGCGAAGACAAGCCCTGCAATGATGATCGCTCGACTCTGCATAAACAACCACGGGTTAGAGTAATCAAAATTTGGAATCACACCCGCAGGCGGAGGCATCACTCTCTGGCGCGTAGGCATTCTTGTGGATAGCGGAAGAAAAGCTCAAAACTCCTAGTCTGAGAGGGAACATAGTAAGATTTATGTTCTGATCATAGTAGAAGACGAGGCCGAGGCGGGCAGACCTCTCTTTGCCTCCCCGCTCACTCAGTGGCTACATATGTATGATAGGCTAATGGAAAAGCTGGGCTGACAAAATGAAAACAATACGGGGCTCAATTGGTCCCCAGGGTAGAACACGGGCGGAGTTCTGGATAGTAGTCGCCATCCCTGAGGACAAATTGAACCAAGTGAGGCACGAGGACGATCATTCTTATCGGAACGCTGCACTCAGATGAACTATTACTCCGTGCACAAACTCGAATGCGGATTATCCCCCCGCCTGCTAGGTAGATTCTCCCCAGATACTAGTACTTTGTACCGTCCAATCCTTTGGAGGCTGTTGACGCGGGTACTCTTGCACGTTTGATAGCGATCGGCACTATAGTCCGGTCTGGCGATGCAGCATATGATATGAATCGAAACGTCATGGCCATCCGTAGATTAATTTCTAGGTATGTTTTGGTGCTAGTGGAAAGGCTTTTTAGTGAAATTTACAGTATTACCATCGATTAGAGAGAGGAAATTACGACGGACGCAACGACCAAAGGATGGCGTGCTCTAAGCAGTTGAATATTGGTATATCTGATACTACAAGAATAGTACAAGAGAAGGTATAAGGAGAGGAAATGCTGTGCCTTACGCCTGGGTGATCTTAAAGCCTCCTGGCACTTGTGTCTGAAAAACACCATCAGGGTCGTAGGTCTCGGCCACCTTCCTGATGTACTCCAAGCTCTCTGGTCCATAACTACGAAGAGGGTTCTGAGAACGATCCGCGTAGTTAAGGTAAACGTACTCGTTGTACTTTCCCTCAGACTTGGCGTAGTCATCGAGCTCTTTCAGTGCATCAATGCCAGTCTGTCGAAACAGCTCGTCATCAGCCGCGTCGCTCCAGGAGTAGTCGTACAAAACCTCTGCAGGGTAAAGAGTTAGCCTGCGAGAAACGGGGCATCAGGGGGAAAGATGGAAGTTCAATTGGGGTGCGTACGGAAGAGGTTCTTATCATTTCGTTCCAATCCCAAAACGTTGCCACCCTTCTTTACGCTCTGCTCCCAAAATATTTTCGGCCATGGTTGAAACATAGCGTAAATCGTCCAGTCTTTGCTCTTGGCTTGGGACTTGAGCACGTCGATCTTGGAGTCATGGATCTTGACGGCTCTGGCGAGGACCTTTGCATCGTTCTCGTACGTGCCGGTCAAGAACACATCCCTGAATATTCTATGAGCTGGAGTTGTTTTTGGATCGTCCATTTCACATACCGGTAGCTGTCAGGCTGGCCGATTTCGGCGGTCAGATTGGCCATAGTCGCCAATCGCATGGTGTCGGACACGTTCTTAACCTGGTAGAAGTCATGAAAGGCAGGGGGATGCGTTTCTGCTTTGGTGTATTCTAGAGCAGATGCCACGGTGTTTTGCTTGGTAGCCGTGCTATATTGCCACATCCCGATATACGAGGCATAAGGATCCTCGTGTAGGTGGTCCACGAAATTGACGAACGCATCCACCAGCTGTGGCGTGGTCGAGTTCTCGTGGGCGACAAGACCGCCCCAGAGCTTGTCTTGAGGGATGATTTTCAGGTCGTACTTGGTCACAATGCCAAAGTTCCCAGTGCCGCCCTTCAGCGCCTTGTAAAGGTCGGTGTTTGTCTGTCGGTTGGCGTTCACCACTCGTCCACTCGCGAGAACCACCTCAAAGTTCTCCACATTATCGGTGGCAAATCCAACACGCGCAGTGTGGAAGGTGTTACCACCTGTTTCTGATGTCAGTCTATAGTCACTAGCTAGGAAAGTGTGATTTCGCGACGGTACCTCCGAGCAAGAACCCGCCCACGCCAACCGGAGCCGTACGGCCACCCGGGACCGTCACCCCGAAAGGCTCCAGAGACTTGTAGACGTCACCCCACCGCGCACCGGGATGGAGAGTTGCCGTTTCCGCTCCCTTGTGGTAGATGGTGCTGTTGAGATTGGACAGATCAATCGTGACACCATTCTCGATGTTGTTGGCGCCGGGCCATGTCGCGTGGCCTCCGCTGCGGACGGCGAATTTACACGAATCGCCTGTAATCGAGTTGGCCAGAGTCTGGACGACAGTTGAAACCTCGCTAGCTGACACCGGCTGGACAATGCAGTTGGGCTTCAGTTGTACGTTCACGGTCCAATAAGAGTCCACCGACTCGTTGTAGGGCTTCGCGTGGGGCAGGACCACTCGGTCACCGACCTCGCTGAGAAGGAGAGCATCGCACTGTTACCGGTAGTATATGTCAGCCAATATTCTTTTTCAACATCCCAGTTGTCCCCTGCCGGAGACTTTAATTCCATTCCTACATACACAGGGATCCGCACTGCGGGCAGACAGCTTAGCCTGACAGTATTCCGCCAGTGTGCCAAGCAGCACCGCGGCCACCCCAAACGTGAGCCTCATGATTTGCATCCGGCAATATCCCGCAATTTGACCTTGGAGACAAAGAAACTTATTAGACAGAACAAGTCTCGGAAGCAAGGACAACTTGGTCTGCTCTTGTATTGGTGTTCAAATGACCATCAACCCCCCACTGGGTCCGAATAACAGCCGAGACGAGTCATTCCGGACTGATTCAAAAACTTTCTGCCCCGGCACTTCGTCTACGATGCAGCAACAGGGGGGAATAGTGGACCTTACAGCTGGAAAATGGGTGGCAAAAGAATCGTCGATCATGATGCCGTAGTGCAAGTCCGGCCAACTAGGAAACTTTGTTCAACTCCCAGACGATAGCCCCTGCATTAGTTTTCTTAGACCTGGCTATAGTTTTGAGGGGAAATGTCTCAGCAGTAGATACGAACGTAGGATATCAACTAGGTCAGCGTAGTAGCAGAGTTTCCAGCGCGTACTTGTACAATAATCAATACCATCAAGGCATATATCAGTCATGGTCGTTGACAGTGGTAGCCAAGCAGAATGCATCAGAAGATTTGCTCGCCAGCCGACTAGTGTTACCTGTTATCAATCTTGTCCACCTAGCTTAACTTTCGTTGTGGTCTCTTCGTCCCAACCCAACGCGAGTGGCGCCCCACATTGGGTGATTTACCCACGGATTGCCTTCCAGAGTACTAGAGTCTTGATCCACCAGGTGCCTACGAGGTTGTGGATAACCTACTCCGGAAAAGAATAGAAGTTTGATAGACATTATTGGTTTCGAAACTTTTTGACATTACTCATATAGTAGCCGTTGACCCTATTACGGGAATAGATTCCACACTACTTGGTGAAGCATTTTCATAAGTTGACTCTGACCTTCATTCTCCACCATGAGTTTGTGACTGTGCCGCTGATCTTCATAAGGAGGCTACGGAGTAATCCGTACAGGTTGACCCACGTTCACTTAACCTGGGCCACCTTCATGCGGCGGAGAAACCCACTTTCTGGGCCGGGATCATCGTTCCTACCACAGCTCTCTGGCAGCTATTAGCAAGTCATACAGTTGCATACTTTAGTAAGAGAAAATGCGCCATCACTTCAGCCGAGGGATAATATAAGAGATTCAAATGTAATCATGTGAAGAACGCACCTGTGTAATATTCTAATAGGTGTATTTCAGGTAATCATAACACCCACCCACATGGGCTATAGCTTTGAATTTAGTATTATCATATGATATCATTTCTATCCAATGGCAGGTAATCGACTGTACGTAGAGTCGATTTATTTTAGTATGGTTTTGATGACTCTCTTTAGTAGAGTTGATTTTTCTTTTCAGACCCAGGGTTGATTTAGGAAATTGTCACGACCCTAGGATCCCTTGATGCTTCTGCCGTGCTAGTGTTGGTGACTTGGGTATTCAAAGGTGAAGAGCACCCTGCGTTCTTCCTATCAGTTTATCAACAATGGGGTTGCACTAACCTGAGGCCTGTTACGGAAACCCAACGAGGTTAATACCCCACGAAGGCGGCACAGCCAGGCAGAAGTCCAATGCCAATCAAACCATGAGAGGATCGGAATCCCTGCAGAAAGGATGATCGAGTCACGTGACCAAAATATACTCGAGCATCTACTTCGAGAAGTATACGATGAAGTATACGCGGAACGGCATTGTGATTAGATATACCTCGCCATCTACTCCAAGGAGTATACGAAGAAGTATATGGACAAAGGCTATATAAGGACACTCTTTTACCATGTACCTACAGTTTAGTTAGTCGCGTTCAATAACACAGTCACTACTGAGTATACTATTCAGTCTAGTTTCTACTCGTTCACACTCAACCTAAGTTATCAGGTATACGTATCTGATACACCTTACTTCTCTTCTTGCTTATTAGTCACCTTCGGACCATCGGGTCACTTGTCGAATCAATCCAGTTAGCACGGCCACTGTGTGAGGCCTATCCAATGGCAGTAACTCGACCATACCTTGAGTCGAGTTAATTTAGCGTCTTTTTCATGACCCGCATGAGTAGAGTCGACTTTTCTCTTCAGCCCCTGGGTCGCTTTATGAAATATTACCTCTTACATCTTGAAAATTTAATAAGTTATATTTTAAGTATTTCTTTATAATATATCTAAATTTTAGAGTAATTCCTATAATAGCTGATTTCTTATAAATTTTTAAAAGTAAGAGATTAAAACAAATTTTTTATTAGAATAAGACTCAGGTAGTCCCTGTTAAGTCTTTATCTTCTAGTCACTGCCTGAGTATATATATATTATCTCTGTATTTTATAAACTCTGTAATATTAAAACTCAGTATCTAGATTATATTCTCTTTTTTAACTTTATCTTTCTTCTACTCTCTTAAGCTTATTAACTATGGCTGATCAAATCTTTTATTATTCTTCTTCTTTTCAGATTCTTATCTATCATACATGCAAGCATGAAGTATAGCCTAGTGAATTATCTACTCATCTTTCTCGAACTTATTATCTTACCAAGGAGACTATCTCAGGCTATCTTAATAAGATATCTTAATGACCAGCTCTGATTCAGGATTCTTATGAGCTTAATCTATCTCAAGTTCTTACCTAGCTAGTCCTAATTCTAGATCTATATCAAGATAGGATCCAGTGTCAACAATCAGACTGCTTATATATTACTTGATCTCTTATAAATATGAAAAAGCACTAGCAAATTTCTCATGATTATACTGTTTCTAGTGATCAAGAACGCTCTACAAAGAAAAATCAGGAGCTGATTTCTAGAAATATTAAGAGATTTACTAGATTAGTAATCTGTCAGCAAGTGTTTCCTACTTGTTATAACTTGCACTATATTCAAGTATTACCTAGCCCTGAGCTTAAGTCTAGCCCAGAACCTGCAAAGCTAGAAGCCTGCAGTTAGAGGCTAGTTACTGAGATAAATAGTTACTAGGACCAGCAGCCCGAGCCCTGCGTGATTAAGCCTGCCAAGCAGGATATGACTGACCCGTGGTTATGGTTAACTGGGTGGCTGGGGTATCTGAAAGACTGCCAGTTTTATGATCTGACCGCCTGCGTGCAGCCCCCTGGCCCAGACCTAGAGGACCTAGAAGACCCCCAGAAACAGGCCAAGGCCTGAATCTGGGCTATCATGAGAAGAGTAGCGCAGGTCACGCAGTGAGTGACTATGCAGGCTGATAAGGGGATTCAGTTCGAGGCGGCTTGGATTAAATTAAAGGATATACCCACACGGCTCCTACTAGCCTATATAGATCTAGAGGTAATCACGCAGCATGCCTGGCCATGACAGTAGATTCTCATGTTTTTTGCACGCATGCAGGTGTCTTATAACTGGACCAGCCCGTGGTACTAATTTCAAGTATATCAGGCACAGGCATGGGAGAATATCTGGAAGCTTGCACAGAATTCTGATTATAACTAGCAAGAATCTCATGCAGGGTCTCATACAGAGTCTAATAAAAGGTCTTATAAAGGATTTTATAAAGAATCTGCAGACCAGTCATGATACATGACTCCCCTGGAAAAGACCTGTCATCGATTCTGCCTTGCCCTGTTAAATCAATAAGTTTACTTGGTAAAATAGGCCTGTCCTATGATCTGTATCCTTGTTATGCTTGGTCAGGGGGCCTCAGGCTGGAGAGACTATTATAGCTATTCTCTAATCCTCTCAAAAATTATTAAACTGGCCTGCTTTATAATAGTCTACCAAGCCGTTCTCATGGATCCAGACAGACTAGTTATATATAAATAGGCTCACCAGTAAGACCAGGATATAGTCTCTACTAAGCCTGCCTGGGAGACAGATACTATAATAAACAAGGACTTTCCCTTTCTGAGTGAGGATGAAGAATACTATAGCCAGGAGATTAGAAGCTCTCCAGCCAGCCCGGGTTGGGCTTTAGGCCTGCAGCCCTAATCCAGCAGCCTGTAGCTCTCTATAGAGTCTCTGCCTCAGTCTAGCTAGCAGTCTCCTATAGAATCTCTTTCCCTGACACAAGATCAGGGCCGCCTCTGGTCTGCCCGGGACTGGATTCAGGGATTTATAGATTACTATAGGGTCCGGGAGATAAATACCCCCATGCAGTATATGCTTGACATGCATTGCTATAATATAAAGGTTTATTATAATATCACCACCAAGAGTCACGTGGGCTGGATGAGTGAATATATTCTCTACTAACAGATTGAATTTACTATGAGTTAGTTTCGCAAGTTTATTCACATCACGGTGGCAGAGACATGCATGATTCTACATAAGAGTCTAATGCAGGTAGCTCCTGGCCAAGCACCTTTCATCTTATAAGATGCTATACATGATAATCCTAATGAACAGGGTGCAGGCTGGTGTTTTATCCAGGATAATCACACCCCCTGGCTAGTCTCAGGACCTATATAGCTAGTAGATTATCTCCAGACCAAGTCTGGTCTACAGTGGTGGTTCCATCAAGGATCTACATGGAATCTAAATTATATAAATGAGTATTTTCAAGCAGTCACTAAATTTCGCGAGAAACTTGGAGTGATTATTTATATTTATAGGGGTTAGCCTGGGCGAGTCCCTGAGTTACTAAGTCATCAGTTTACTAATAGTAATATGAATAGCCAACAGAATATATTTATTGAGAAGGACATGGTAGTCTTGGTATCTGCCTATTATAAGAAGTTTCACACAAGTAATAATATCAAGGCTATCCAGCAGTATCTGCCATGGGATGTGGATAAGCTAGTAGTATAATATCTCTAGCTGGTTCTACCCTTTGTCAAGCGGCTGCAGATAATCTATAAGATATACCAGAAGAGATCAGAGCCCCAGGCAGGGTCCAAGACAGAGTCCAAGACAGGGTCTGAGACAGGTAATCAGGAAGGGGCTTGACCCAGGGGCTCTGTAGCAGGACGACCCAGGATCCCCTACCCAGACTCTCGCCAGATATATTTATGAAGTCCAGACCCAGGCATTAAGTAACCATGGACCCCCGAGCGCTTTCAAGAGATTTTAAAACATGAGATCCGCCATGGTTTAAAGCATGCGGTTAATATATCAGCTTATCAGGATATTACTATTATAATTAGTCGCAAGTATCTTCAGCAAGCTAGTGCTTTTCCTCAGAATCAGGCAGATCAGCAGTCTCTTAATTTAACCCAGAATCCTAATAATAAGACAGCTTTAGATTCTGATAATTAGATAAGTTATATTACAGATCTTCAGGTAGCACACTTATCTTATATAGCAGGCATGATCTATACACATGAGATCATGGAGGCAGCAGGGACCACTAGCCACTGTCAGGCTATATTTTAACTTTTCAGCATAGACTGGCATGCATTTCTAGGATTTTCCAATCCTAGCTATCCCAGCCTATCTAATACCTAGCACACGCAATCTCAGGGCCTGTGAGAGACACAGGCCGCGGAGGCTCGGGTATCTCAAGCCCTAACCCTGCAAGAAATCACCATGGAACCTGCCCTGCAGCGAATACTCAAGGACCCGCAGGCCAGCTTCCGCAGCGTGCAGGGCCCAGCCCTGGCAGCAATTCAGGCTGCCCCCACGCGGCCGAGGACCCCTATTATGGCTGTCATGCCCACGGGCGGGGGCAAGTCCATGTTATTCATGCTACCCGCGTGGGTGACTCCTGGGGGAACCACAGTGGTAGTAATCTCTCTGATTACCCTCCGGCAGGACCTGCAGCAATGATATCTAGCTCTAGAAATTAACTGCGTGAAGTAGCAGGCTCAAGAGCCTCACCACGAGGTCTTAATAGTTCTCATGACACCAGAATCAGTCATGAGTCCATTATTTCAGATCTTTCTTAATAAACTCTACCTACTATGATAACTGGATTAGATAATCATTAATAAGTATCATATCATGATTAATCAAGATTCTACCTTTTACTTAATTATACAAGAGCTTGATTATCTTCAGCATCATCAAGTACCAGTAATTCTTCTTACTGCGATACTACCCCCTACTAAGAAGTCTACTTTATAGCGACAACTAGGCTGTACCCGAGCCGAGATAACCCTATTTCACGCATCTATTACACGTGTGAATCTTTAATATAATATTTAGCAGCCTGAGATTCCTGGTCTTTCATATCATACTGACTAAGTAGAAATTCCAGAAATTCTTAGCTTTTTATAAAATCAGAGCCAGGCAGCAAGACAGGCTGGTAAATTAACTATTATCTATGCCTCATAGATAGCACTTGTACGGCAGCTTGCAGGGAAACTCGGGTACGCGGCATACTATAGTTCCCAGACTGGAAAGACCCAGATTCTCAAGTAGTTTGCCCGCGGGGCTTCTGGAGTAATCATGGTCACCAGTACTCTGGGTATAAGCCTTGATATTCCAAATATTTATTAGATTATTCATGTGGGAGCTTCTTACAGCCTGCTTGACTATGCTCAGAAAAGCAGCCGGGCTAGACAGGATAAAAATCTAAGTCAGGCTACTATTATTCACCCTACTAGATAGGATCTACCCCCCTGGGTAAATCAGGATCCAGTGACCCTACAGGAATATCAAGTCATGTATAAATATCTTCATACTTCATGCTAGTGAGTGATATTAGACTAATATCTTGATAAATATTAGCAGGAGGGCTGTATAGCTCAAAAAGCTCCATGTGATCAGTGCAGGCCTGCAGGTCCTGGATCTATTCCTGTGTCTAGTCCTAATCCAGGCTCAGGGATAAACATAGACTCTCCCTCTTATAGGCCTAGTATCAGTCCCAGTCCCATCCCTAGTGAGAGTGAATCAATTCAATCCCAGATTACATACTCTCAATGGCCCTCTTGCAGAAACAGACCTATTCCAGATAGCTTAGCAGAGCCTAGTTTAGGAGATGATTCATACAGTGACACAGGGGGTCAGTCAGGGGGCTCGACAGGTGGTCAAGGAGGGGCTCAGTCAGGGGGCTCCGCAGGTGGTCAAGGAGGGGCTTGGTCAGGGGGCTCGGCAGGTGGTCAAGGAGGGGCTCGGTCAGGGGGCTCGGCAGGTGGTCAAGGAGGGGCTTGGTCAGGGGGCTCCGCAGGTGATCAAGGAGGGGCTTGGTCAGGGGGGGCTCGGTCAGGGGGCTCCGCAGAGAGTCTGGGAGGTCACCAGGCCTTCAGGAATATTATCATGCAAGATATAAT
>KZ559626.1:0-72290 GCA_002850765.1 Aspergillus taichungensis
CCCGGGAGCGTCACAGTCTGACCTGGCTCAGTAATGGTCTGGCCTGGCTCCGTGATGGTCACTGGGGGCAGGGTGATGGTCTCGCCCGGGAGGGTCACAGTCTGACCTGGCTCTGTAATAGTCTGGCCTGGCTCTGTGATGGTCACCGGGGGCAGGGTGATGGTCTCGCCTGGGAGGGTCACGGTCTGGCCGGCCTCGGTAATAGTTGAACCAGGGAGAGTGATAGTCTGACCTGGCTCCGTGATGGTCACCGGGGGCAGGGTGATTGTCTCGCCTGGGAGAGTAATAATTTGGCCTGGCTCGGTAATAGTCTGGCCTGGCTCCGTGATGGTTACCGGGGGCAGGGTGATGGTCTCGCCAGGGAGGGTAACAGTCTGGCCGGCCTCGGTAATAGTTGAACCAGGGAGGGTGATAGTCTGGCCTGGCTCTGTGATAGTCACCGGGGGCAGGGTCAGGGTTTGACCGGGCTCAGTAACTGTTGAACCAGCAAGGGTGATAGTTTGACCAGGCTCTGTGATGGTCACTGGGGGCAGAGTGATGGTCTCGCCCGGGAGCGTCACAGTCTGACCTGGCTCAGTAATTGTCTGGCCTGGCTCTGTGATAGTCACCGGGGGCAGGGTCAGGGTTTGACCAGGCTCAGTAACAGTTGAACCAGGGAGGGTAATAGTTTGACCAGGAAGAGTAATAGTCTGACCAGGCTCAGTGACAGTCACCGGAGGCAGGGTCAGGGTTTGACCAGGCTCAGTAACTGTTGAACCAGCAAGGGTGATGGTTTGACCAGGCTCAGTAATAGTCTGACCAGGGAGGGTAATAGTCTGCCCAGGCTCAGTGATAGTCACAGGAGGCAAGGTCAGGGTTTGGCCGGGCTCAGTAATAGTCTGACCAGGGAGAACAATAGTCTGACCAGGCTCAGTGATAGTCACCGGAGGCAGGGTCAGGGTTTGACCAGGCTCAGTAACAGTTGAACCAGCAAGAGTGATGGTTTGACCAGGCTCAGTAATAGTCTGACCAGGGAGGGTAATAGTCTGCCCAGGCTCAGTGATAGTCACTGGGGGCAAGGTCAGGGTTTGACCGGGCTCAGTAACAGTCTGGCCTGGCTCAGTGATCGTCTGACCTGGCAAGGTGATTGTCTGACCAGGTAAAGTCAGAGTCTGACCAGGCTCAGTCACAGTAGGACAGTCTGTAGGCAGAACAGGTAAACCACTTGACCCAGGAATCGTGATTGTGATAGTGCTGACATCTGTTAGGCAATCTGTGGTTGACAGGCCGGACCCGGGAGCAGTTGTGATCGTGATAGTAGTGACATCTGTGACAACAGGACACTCAGACGGCGTGGTGATAGGACAGTCAGTGACCGTGACAGGGGGGCACCACTCAGATGTGGAAAGGGGTGGGACAATATTTGTTGTTCTAGATAAGGTGTTAGTATATATGATCTTCAACCTTGGCTTGCAATTGGTACTTACTCCTGGGGTATACTGGTCCCTGTGGGCGGGTGTTGAGTGCCACTGGAGGCACCGCCAGTGCTACCACCGCCACTGCCACTGCCGCCATTATCACCCCCAGGGACACCGGGGCCGGTACCATTACCGCCATGATCACCTCCAGTGCCGCCGTTACCACCTCCAGAGACACCAGGGCCGGTACCACTGCCGCCGTTATCACCTCCAGCGCCGCCGGAGCTACCCCCACCAGAGCTACCGCCGCCGCTGCCACTGCCATCATTGTTATCTCCAGCACCGCCAGTGGTATCACCACCGTTGCTGCCATTGTCACCTCCAGCGCCGCCGTTACCACCTCCAGAGACACCGGGGCCGGTACCATTGCCGCTATTGTCACCCCCAGCGCCGCCAGTGCCACCACTGCCGTTGCCGCCGTTGTCACCTCCAGGGCCGCCGGTGCTGCTGCCGGTGTTGCCACTGTTGCCGCCTCCGGGACCACCGGTACTACCACCATTGCTGCCGCCAGTGTTGGTACCACCGGTGCTGCCGCTGTTGTCGCCTCCGGGGCGACCGGTGCTGCCGCCGTTGGTGCCGCCGTTGCTCCCACTGTTACTGCCACCGTTGCTGGCGCCAGGCGCATTCACCGTACCAGGGAAGAATTCTCCAGCACCGCCAGTGTTGCTGCCACTAGGGGCAGTAGCCGTGTCAGTAGGTACGTGTGCAACGCCGCTGGAGACGCCGGCGCCGCCGGCGCTGCCGCCCTTGTCACCTCCAGGGCCACCGGTGCTACCACCATTGACGCCACCCTTGTCACCTCCAGCGCCGCCGTTGCCGCCGATACTGCCCGCAGGGACACCGGGGCTGGTATTGTTGCCGGGGCTGGTACCGTTGCCGGGGCCTTCGCCAAACTCCAAGGCGCCAGAGGGGAGAGCGCCACTAGAGTCAAAGCCGTTGTTATCGCCCGGTATGACAACTGGGTAGCAGACCTCTACCACACTGACCTCAAACCCAGGAGGAGGAAGCTCGGCCCCGGCGGGACGGGCCACTGCAGCCTGCAGAAGCAAGGCTGGAATGACAAGTGCCGCCTGTCGAACCATGGCGACGCCAGCTATGTGCCAGCTAAGAAAAGAAACACCACGATGGCAGGCTGTGTGGCTGGGGGATACTTCGAGAAGGCCGTCTAATGCAAGGGCTTGAAATGTGATCGATGGAATGGAAGGGAGAGAGGTCAGGAAGGAGGTCGATCACGCGGTCTATGAGCTTCATTTTGAAAGGCGAACGGTGACTGTTTTGGTGCTGTTTTCAGCGTCGCCACCTCTGGCTGTTTGTTTCCATCTGTTTCTAAAACTTGATGATATACAAGGTCCATGACGTGAGAGGACCGCGTCGGGCGAAAGATGGGGACTGGTTCTCGTCCGCATTGTGTTTTGGGGGTATGAGCTTCGGGGCTGTCTCAAAACATGTGGATTCGGCAGCGAGGATAGCTGTATGCTATCTTCTATCGCATACCTGATTGTCACGAAAGCGAACAAGATAATAGCCCGGGGTGCATGTGAGGGTGCGCAAGGTATGTGAGACAGCGACGAGCTGGCTGTTTTCGCATACGATTTGCGGGGCAGGCGAAGCAATAAACAAACCACACGAACTAGACCTAGGTTAACAAGCAGATATCTTCGTCTATTCCTGTTTTCCCCCTTAAATCATGCTATGCATGCCGTCTTCGATCGAACTGATTCGGCAGTGCGGGACATCGCGCCCGCTCGCAGGCTATCCATGGCCAATCCAGGGGGCGGAATGCGCATTCCACCATTCCAGAAGGCGATAACCTCAGCTGGGCGGCCAATTGACTCACTGAGAGTGGATTACCCGTTGGGATCATGGCGACTTATTTATTGTTCCCGTCCGCCCCTTGGAAATCATTTCCGCCGCATGTCGAGGAGGACGCTCGACCAATCAGATGCCAGCGTATGACCTCACTTGTTGACCTGCGGCCATGGTCGTTGAGCGATGTCTGTCGAGTTCCTCAGCCGGTATTGCAGTCGCGAGGCGCCCTAGGGGCAATCATGGTCCGGATTTGTACAACCCAGGCTAGTCATAGGATACAAGGAGACAGGTGCGAGGGCAATAATGATCTGCAGGCAGTGGGCTCACTTTACAGGGTTTCAACAGCGGGAGCCAGGACAAACAACCATGTTCAAACATGCAGAGCAGAAGCACCGACTGGAGGAAGACCATTGAGGTGACTATGCCGACAATAGAGCATGAAACGCAGGGCTACGGTGCTGCAAGAGGACAGATGCGCACGGGACCAGGCTAGTAGCATCCACAATTCTATACTATAATTCAAAGGTATTCAAGGGGGTTGCCCGAAGATGCGCCACGCAGATGGAGAGCCAACAGATGGTGTATAGAAAGAAGGGTATGTGACGCCAATCGTAGAAGGTGGGGGGGAAGATTGATCATTGACACGTATATGCACGGGAGAAACAAACGTAGAAAGAAACTCTCCCTCCCGCCTGTCAAAGGGGGAGGGGTAGAAGCCGGGGCGGCACCGGTGAGACAGTTCAACCGCAGAGCCACCCACTAAGGTGGTGTCGGGGTCTGGCGAACTTCCGGTTCGTAGGCATGACGCTGGTCGCGGCTTCGCATGTACATAGCATCCGACGAGGGGTCAGAGGGGGATGGGTCCATCGGACGAGGGATCCCGACCGGCGACGGCGAGGATTGTTGCTTCTGGGCGAGGATCTCGCGGGCGTAAAAGTCCACCAGCATCGTGCCGTACGCCTCGAGTTCCTCGACGGGAATGGAGAGGCGGAAATCGTTGAGAAGGAGGAATTGCAACTCCAGATGGTTAAGCTCCAACAACGGGAGGCCTCCGACCTGCCGACAAGTTTAGTTCAGGAAACACGAGCCGACTGTGACACGAGAGTGAAATACCTTGGCATATCGCGAATTAGTATAAAATACATCGGAAAAGAATTTACTGGCACAAGTCACGCCCGCGATGACCAGCCGGTGGATGTTAAAACTATCGACAACGAAGAAATGGGACAACGGGTCCTCTCCATCCTGGGGATGCAGGGACGGGGATATACACGACGGGGTGGAGGGGTCCTGCGCGGCCATGGTCGCCGATGGAGGCGGCGTCACGATCGGCGACGTCTGCGCCGACGAACCCCCCGACGGAGCGGGCGAATCGGTCTGGATGGGCGCAGCACGGCGCCGGAGGCAGTCCACCTGACCCTTGACCAGTTCGGTCATGCGATCGAAGTAGACCAGCATGCTGAGGAAAACCTCGTACGTGGTCGGGCAGTACTTGTGGATGCGCGTCAGGTAGCTCAGGATGCTGATGCTGGGGACGTTCTTGCCGTGGAAGGCCAGGACGCTGGTGGCCTGGGGGCTGAGATTCGAGGCGCCATCGGCCGGGGGGATGTGTCGATGGACCTGTTCGTGATGCGCGTCGTTGGTGGTGGTGATCTTGGTCAGCAGACCCGCCACCATCTCGATGATGTCCGTGACGGGCATGGAGCTGATCTCATATTGCCGGTCCGGCGCCCAGGCCCCCGACCACTGGTCTCCCTGGCGGGGGGCGAGGAATTCCTCGCTGGCCAAACTCTGGATGTGGGAGAGGTCGCGGACCTTGATGCGGCTGGGGGAGCTCGCCTCCGACCCGCCCAGCGAGCGCAGGGAGCGGAAGGTCGGCCGGAGTCGGGGCGACGCGGGGGAGGAGTGGCTGGCCGGTCGCGAGGGATCGGTGGGTGTTGGGGCGGGGTCGTCCACCGCCGGACGCGTGGTGTAGTCGACAGGAGGTCCATGGGCCGTGGGGTGTGAGGCGCGCATCGAGGTCGGAGGATGATGCAGGTGGGAAGATCCGGGGGTTACGGACGCCGACCGGGACGAAGAGTGCGAGTGGGAGGGCGTCGGTCGGTTGATGTAGGGAGGCACATCCTGCGGCGGGTGGGCAGCGAGACGAGCTGAGCCAACCGCAGACGTTGACGGCGGGGCGGCGGACGAAGTGGGGGTGGTATTGGACGAGGGAGTGGATCTAGAGCTCCCGGACTCTAAGTGCGATGGCGGATTGGATGCAGGTCGAAAGCCAGATTCCGATGGAGCGATGGCGCCTCCCAGCATGATGGATAGGGAGCTGTGGAAATCCTCCGATGATCGATGATCGAGGACCCGGGATCCCGTGTCCCGCGGGAGGGGGGGAAGTTATACGGAGGACACGATGGAGATGACTAGACCAGTTGGCTGGAAGGGTTGGTCAGCAATCGCGATTCGGTCGATCTGCTTGTGTGCCTTTTCTTCTTTTCCCTTCTTTTTTTTTTCCCGTCCCTTTCTTAATCTTTCGTTTAAAGTCGTCCACCCGAAGTAACCCGACAAGTGTATTGAACGGTTCCAAAGGACACGACCGATAGATTCAGGAGAAGATGGGAGACGAGGGAGACGGCTCCCGGTTGCGAAAAGGACAAATCGGACGCGACCCCAGGCAACAAACGAGGGGAAATCATCAAACGGGGATGCAGGATGGACAGGGTCCTGTCTAGGCAGCGTCTGAAACAGTGGAGCACCAGAAGGCCAGAGCACACCAACATACCTAAAGGGAACTGAGGGGCGCCGCGAACCCAACCCAGGCTGATGCGGGTTCAGGGAACTACTCACTGGCGATGAGTGGGTGAAGTGTCCATTGCGCGAGAGGAATCGAAGGAATCGAGATGAATAATCCCCCCTCTCAAGAAATGGAGAGAATCACCGAGGGGATGAAGTTGAAGGAGATGGTTGATGGGGGAGAGAGAAGAAGAGAGTTGGAGGAGAAGTGAAGTGAGGAAGAGAAAGTGAGGCAGAGAGAAAGACGGGTCGGTCAAGTGGATTGACTAGAGACGGCAGAACTCAAGAACCGGTTTTTGGTCTTGATCCTCCATCGTCCACTTTTTATGGTACTTTTCTTGGAATTTGATGGGAAATTGCATGAAAATATTTTGATCACGAAAAGAAAATCATATTCAGTACCTACAGAGGGTAGAGACGCTGTACAACATATATTAAAGTAAGCTGGTCCCTTGGTATACAGTGTCCTCAGCCTTAGTGACGGATCTAAATATAGGATCCTATATATACAGATCATAAGATAATATATATTGAAGGAGAGTCTCAGTCGCAATTCCTGACTCCGTTCATACATCTATGTAGAGTTTTGGATTGAGTGGAAACTCTATCTTCTGTCGGTCATGGATGTCAACCAGCTTGGAGAAATGGTGGTGGTTGTGCACTAGATAGATGTCTCCGCATTACAGACACCATATGCAAGTTAATGATGCAGGAAGCAAGAACGAGTCGAGTAAAGATCGACTCCATCAACGGCGGAGTAGGAGGTCGCTGAATCTGATCCATGTCGTCTGATTGTACATCTCTAAAGATGACGGTCTTGAGTGAGGGAATATACATAGTTCGATATAGAGTTCTGATCAACAAACACAGCCAATATCTAGTCAGAACGCAATTTATAAAGCACGACTTGAAGAACCACCACATACAATCAACCATTCAACGTAACCGTCTTCGTCTGCAAAAACTCACTCACCCCCCAACCCGCCCCAAACCGTCCCCACCCACTATGTCCAACGCCCCCATGCGGCAATGTCGCCTCATCATGGACCGTCATAGAATTAACATGGACAGCCCCAGCATTAACGGAAGCCGCCAACCCCAGCGCGCGGTGATGGTTACGCGTGAAGATCGCCGACGATAACCCGTAGTCAAAATCCTGGATCAAGGCCGCGATGTCGTCCTCGTGCTCGACGGTGACCATTCCCAGGACCGGGCCGAAGGACTCGGTGTGGAAGAAGTCCATAGACGGGGTGACACCGCGGATGAGGGTGGCTGGGAAGTGGGCGCCTTGGGTGGATGTTGCGGCGGCGTGGATGGTTGCGCCTTTTGCGCGGCTGTCGGAGAGGAGGTTCTCGAGCTTGGTTTTGGCGATTGGCGAGATGACGGTGTGGTTGGTTTTGATGGTGTCTAGAAGAGTGAGGATCTTTGACTCGAGGGTGGAGCTGACGGCTTTAGAGCTGATGACGAGGTCGGTGGACATGCAGATTTGTCCGTTCTATACAATCCGATCAGTCAGGAGAAGACGGCCTTCTGTAAACTAAGGATGGAGATCAACTCACGTTCAAGAATGCACCGCGCACAATATGCTCAGCCGCTAGATCCAAATCCGCATCATCCAGCACCAGAGCATAATTCTTCCCTCCCAGCTCCAGCAGGACGGGTTTCAGCGCCTGAGCCGCCTTGGACGCGATAATGCGACCTACCGCAGTCGACCCGGTAAAGTTGCATTTCTTGACAGCGCGCTGCGTGATCATGGAGTCATAGACCTCCGACGCATCCTGCGGGCGATGGCAGATATAGTTGACCACACCAGGCGGAAATCCCGCCTCACGGAAGAGCGACGCGAGCATATAGTGCGTTCGAGGGCTGAGTTCTGATCCCTGTCGCAACATTTAGCGGTGGGCATATCTCATACAAACCACATTTCTCACCTTGAGAATCGCTGTATTCCCAACAGCAACAGGCGCAACCACAGCCCTGAGTCCAAGAATAATCGGCGCATTCCACGGCGCAATCCCCAGCACAACCCCAAGAGGTTCCTTAAAGACCAATCCATAAGACCCTTTCTCCGTCGCGGGGATACACCCCGTCGTAGAGGTAGTAATGAGCGCCGCTGTCTCCTCGACAAGCTCGATGCCGCCCTGCATGATGATGCGAGCCCAGAGCTCGCCGCAGTGGATTTCTTCGTTGACGAGCTTCTCCAGCTCTGCTGCGCGCTGTCGCAGGATCTTTTATCACCGCGTTAGCTGACGGTGCCCTGCATCCTGCATACAGAAACTAGCAAGCAGACCACTTACAGTAGCGAGCTGTAGCAGCTTCGCCCGCCGTTCCTGAGGACTCGTCTTAGACCACGATGCGAATGCGCTGGCGCTGGACTCGACAGCCTTGATGGCTAGCTCTGTTGTCGCGCCTTGGAACTTTGTCGGTCCGTTTGGAACCGGGGAGGATATTTCTCCATGGTGCTCTCCAGTTAGAACGATATCTTCTCCCCCGATGATGAGGGGTACAATGTTCGTTAGAGACATTGCGAGCTGTGAGGTTTCTACTGTTGTGGAAGTAGAAGTAGACAAAGGATTGACAATTGTGGGACGAACAGTAACAAAGAACAAATGCCCCTAGAAAAAAAAAGAGTACCCCCTCTCCCCCACTGGAGAGGTAGTATTGAAAATAGAAACCGATATACTCCATAATCAGGATCGGGTTAGGGTGCGGGGAGTGGGGAAGTATTTCGGCAACCAGGTACGGTAATTTTTTGGACATAAAGGGCTAAGACTTTAGTCGAGGTGATTCGATAGTCGATTGGAAGACTTAGACTGCATAGTAGTAGAGTCTTGGAGATGTTCCAATCGGAAGAGGCGTTGATGAAAGAAAGTCAAATGCTTTATAGAAGGGCCTGCGCCTAATGAAGCTCTCTCCACACTATTAGTGACTTGCTAGTGTCCAGACTAAACGTCTCTGATTTATCGTATACTCAGCCTAGGTATATCCGTTGGTGTATGTATCAGTGTCTATATGAGTGCATATATGAGTGCAGCGATGAATGGATGAGTACGGCCTCAGGAAACAAACTCCTGCAAAAGCCACGATGTAACCAGTAACCACACACCCGATCTTACAACTCCAAGGATACGAACCGTTGATTTGAATCTCATCATTATGGTAAACGGTCATTATAGTATGTCTCCACTGACTCCTCAGTTCGTCTGGTATCACTAGTCTTCTACCTTTACGTGGATGTCCTCCCTTAAGATCATCACCCGGCATACTCGACATTTGGGGTCCATGACATGTTCGCAGAAGAGGAATTGAACGAGGAAATAGTGAAGAGTAAGAGGCTAACACCAAAGTATGAAAATCAAAACGGATCATGCCATATGATTATTTGGTAACGCCCGGCGCCGTATAACCCGTGTCGGGCAGGTAAAGGTGTCTCACGGCACCCTTGGCCGTCAGCACCACCAACCGGATGACACCGCCCGAGCTGCCATCCCACTTGATGGCCTCCTGCAAGGCACCCCGGACAAAGTTGATCCCTTCCTCCTCCGTCATGTTCTCCTTCCAGTGGTTATCGCAGTAGCCGTAGATGTAGGTCGAACCGGACCCGCCAATGGAGTATGCTTGCTTGTGGAGCGATCCACCCAGCGGAATCTGGTACACTTGGCCACCGTGTCGGGGGTCGTATCCGGCGATGATGATACCGGCACTAAAGAACCGGTCAGCAGGGACGGTCCAAGAGAAGAGACGCCAACGACATACCTCAACATATCCTTGTTCTCGTAGCACAGTTCCTGGAAGAGCGACGCCGCCACCTGCGTGCTCGGCGCCTCGTTGTTCGTGATGGCGTACATGTTGAGATGGTAGGAGACGATATCGGCCACGGCCTGGGTGTCCGCGGCGGAACCAGATCGACAGCACCAGATGGTGTCATGAACCTGCGTCAGCTTATCGGTGACTCGATTGGCGATATAGGCTCCGGTGGTTGTTCGACTGTCGGCTCCTAGAATCACACCGTCCTTGAAGTTGATCGCCATACTATGGTATCGTCAATACAGATCGATCGTCGGGTGGTCCCATCGATCGCACTCACATGGATGTTCCTAGGCTATAGAACGGAAGGGTTAGCAGAGATGGGTTGCGCAGGGTGGAATCACGTACTTGACCTCTCCGCTCTTCAAGTGCTGCATATCAACGTGAATGCCATCTACATTCAAACCGGTTAGTTGCGATAATGTGATGTGATGGTTATGGATGTCTGACCTTCTCCCAGCACGCCCGTCACACCGTGAGCGTTGACCATCTTTTTAGTTGGGGGGGAATTGTCAAACGCTATAAAGTTCTCGAGTGAAGCAAAAGATCACAGTTTCAAGAAATCAGCTTGAGTCAAGAAAGAAGAAAAAAGAGGGACGATGGGAATGGAGATGGAGATGAGGTTAAACAAGGTAAGGTAGATAGCTCTGACGGAGCTTCGGACGGCGGACTGCGTAGGCGCCCGTGACTTACGTTGGAGTCCGGGCGGTGAGCGAGGTGGTCCCCGCAGCTGTCTCAGATGCCTGAGGCAACACCTCCTGACCTGGGATTCTTAACGTCACGTCCATTACTTACTGTTGATATTATTACCACGCACTCTTCTATTAATATATGACTGTTGCTACGCACTGTCTACTACTACTCGACTTAATTACCACGTACTACTACTTTACTACTACTATACGACGTACTACGTACCAGGGATCCATACAGACTACAGTCTTCCCCTTCTCCTCTCTTCCTTCCACTAATCACTCCACCGATACTCTCCTCGCTTCTGTTGGCTGAATTGTCCGCGATCTGGTCTGTCATATTCAAATCCCTAGGGGACGGTTGTTCTGTCCATACCGCCTCCTGCCTTCGGTCCGCTTGGCTCGCGGGGGGAATATTCCCCGTTCTCTCCTCGCTGTCCCGTTCAATAATGTCCGAATCTCCACCGCCAACCCCATCCCCACATCCACCGGCTTGGAGCTTCAGCAACATGGCCAGCAACGTCGTTCAGTTTCTTCGCTTGCCGGTATTGGCTTCGTCAGGTCTGGCCGTTTTGGCCAGTGGTTTATTATATTTCAAGCAAAAGTCGGTATTCTACGATCAGACCTGAGAATGAGTCCCAGACGAACTCCCTGACGACCCCGTGTCGTCACCGAGGCTAACCAGCGCGTGGACAGTGAACTCATCTACCCTCGCAACGTCCCTGTGGATGCGCGCACCAATGTTCCCAAGCCCCGTCAGTTCGGCATCACCGACTACGAGGAACTCCAAATCCCCACCTCCGACGGCCAGTCGCTCCATGCCCTCTTCATGCGCCCCTCCAACAGCCGCGTCAATCGGAAATTGACAGTGGTCATGTTTCATGGCAACGCGGGGAACATCGGCCATCGCATCCCGATTGCGAAGGTCATGCAGGATGTCCTGGGCTGCCACGTGCTCATGGTGGAGTACCGCGGCTACGGGCTGTCGACAGGTGTACCGGATGAGAATGGGCTGAAGATCGACGGTCAGACCGGTCTTGACTATGTGCGACAACGGGCGGAGACGCGCGACAACAAGGTCATTGTCTATGGTCAAAGTCTCGGCGGTGCGGTCGCCATCCATTTGGCGGCGAACAACCAGGAAGATGGCGCGATCGCGGGTCTGATTCTCGAAAACACCTTCCTGAGCATTCGGAAACTGATCCCTTCGTACGTTGTTGACCTGCAAACCAAGAAAGGCTGAATCTGACGTGGTCTAGGGTCTTTCCGCCGGCTCGGTATCTGGCGCGCTTCTGTCACCAGAACTGGAACAGCGAGGAGCTGTTGCCCAAGATCACCTCCATGCCCATCCTATTCTTGAGTGGGTTAAAAGACGAGATCGTCCCGTCAGTACTTCTTGTTCTCATTCCTACAAGCCACCCGACTGACGATCTGCAGCCCCGAAAATATGACTGCGCTCTTCGCGAGCTGCAACTCGCCCCGCAAGAGATGGCGCACACTGCCCAACGGGGCTCACAACGACAGTGTCGCCGAACCGAATTACTTTGATCACATCCATGACTTTGTCATGGAGGAAGTCGTCGGGGACGATTAAAAGTGCTTAGAGATACCCAGCCTATTCGGCGTCTTTTTGATGGAAGACCTTTTGACGCCGGTCCGCGAGTTCAACTTCCATTCACAAGCCTTGTATTCCTAGTCTGATACAATCACCTAATATCCCTCCGCCCTGTCGTGAACCGACATGAAATAATAGCCAGACATTCTGTCCTCAATTTCCGGTTTCTCCCTCCGTCCACGTGGTGGACAGGCGCGTGTCAAACGCTCACCATTATCTCGGCCTGTCTGGTCTGGTTACTTTCGCAATCGAGATGGAAGACGGTATCCAGGTCATTTACTTCGGTTGTTACGAGTGTCAATCTAGGATCCACGAATAGATCCACGACTTAGAGCTTCTTTCTACATTACGCTGTAGTCTAGTGATTCGTCGCTTCGTCGCAGGAGCACAGTTTGGCTCGAATACCTATTAATATCACACCCTTTACACCATCCATTCAGGTCGTACTACTCATCGACGGAGTAGACTAAAGCACAAACATGTCCGCCAAGTATGCGGGGAAATTAAGTCCTGTTTCACCCCTACCTACCCCGGCAATTCCAACAGAGGAGAAACCGACGCCGTAAGATTTAGCCTAAATGACTACCCCGAACGCATTAGTATACCCCGTACGGAGCAGAATCAGGCAATCGCATGTCATGGATGGACGGCATATTTCCGGCTATGACTTGCTACAGTATTACCCAGCCCATAGCCGACACCAAGCAAGCCCCCAAATGAGATGGGGATAATTTTCCCGTCGCAAGATTGGGGTAGGTAGGTAGGCAGGCACTTCACTTAAAAGAGCAAGGCTGCACCGTCGCTACTGACGCTGCACATGCGCAATTGCTCTCCTCTCCCCCGCCCCCCCAGAGGACCGGAGAAGACACCGCCAACATGCTTGTCCCAGCCCTCCTAGCAGCAGCATGCGCAGTGCAGACAGTCTGCGCCCTCGGCCAAGACCCGATCATCACATTCAGCCGTCAAACAGGAGCCCTCCAGCTGGCCGGACCGCACCATGAAGCGGGCATCATCCTCCTCGACGGCGGCGACTGGCCCGGCGTGATCCGCGCCGCCGACGACCTCGCCACCGACTTCGGGCGGGTCAGCGGCGCGAACTACACGCGCACGCTCATGGTGAACGGCACAGCGCCAGCGGGCGTCGTAGCGGACAAAAGCAAGACCAAGCCCGTGATCATCGCCGGCACGATCGGCAAATCGCGCCTCATCGACAGCCTCGTCCAGAAGGGCAAGCTCAACGTCACAGACACAGAGGGCCAATGGGAGGCGTTCCAGACGGAGGTCGTGCGCGAGCCGATGGCGGGGATCGCGAGCGCGCTGGTCATCGCGGGCGCTGACAAGCGCGGGTCGATCTACGGGCTGTACGATGTGAGCGAGCAGATCGGGGTCTCGCCTTGGTACTGGTTCGCGGATGTGCCTGCTGCTCCGCACGCGGAGATCTACGCCGTCAGGAAGCGCAAGACGCAGGGGTCGCCGTCTGTCAAGTACCGCGGGATATTCATCAACGATGAGCAGCCGGGGCTGACGAACTGGATTAAGGAGAACTATCCGGATGCGAAGTACGGGCCGGGGTTCAATGCTGATTTCTACGCGCGGGTTTACGAGCTGTTGTTGCGGCTGCGCGCGAACTACCTGTGGCCTGCGATGTGGGGGAATGCGTTCCACGTAGATGATCCTGAGAACTCAGCTACGGCGGATGAGTACGGCGTTGTGATTGGGACGAGCCACACGGAGCCGATGATGCGGTGGACGAACGAGCAGTCGATGTTTGTGGATGGCGACTGGAACTGGGATACGAACGAGGCGAATATCACCGAGTTCTTCCGGGAGGGCGCACAGCGGTCGAAGCGGTTCGAGAGTCTTTACACGATGGGGATGCGCGGGCTGGGGGATAACGCCTCGCCGACGATCACGCCCGACTCGTTGAGGGATATCATCAACACGCAGCAGGAGGTCCTGGGCGAGGTGTTTGGGACGGACGACGTGGCTGATATCCCGCAGCTGTGGTGCGTGTATAAGGAGGTCGGCCAGTACTATCACCAGGGGCTGCGAGTGCCGGACGATATCACGCTGCTGTGGGCGGACGATAACTGGGGCAATATCCAACGTCTGCCGCTGAGGAATGAGACGGATCGGGCGGCTGGGGCTGGTGTCTACTACCATTTCGACTACGTGGGCGATCCGCGTGATTATAAGTGGATCAACACTATATCGTTGCAGAAGACTTGGGAGCAGATGCATCTTGCGTATGAGCGGCACGCACGGCAGGTGTGGCTTGTGAATATTGGGGATTTGAAGGGACTGGTACGTTCAGTGGCAGATGTATACCCATGAGATGGGTAGGGCTAATATTAGCATTGCAGGAGCACCCCCTAAACCACTTCTTTGACATCGCATACGACATGCCACGGTGGTCAGCTCCGGACAGTACGCACGAATGGCTCGAGCACTGGGCGCGTCGCGAGTTTGGCGCCGCGTTCGCAAAAGACGTCGCTAGCATCATGGACCGCTATGGAATGTATGCCGCCAGGAGAAAGTACGAGTTGATTGACATGCAGACGTTCAGTCTGATCAACTACGACGAGGCGGATAACGTCCTGCTGGGATGGAAGCAGCTTGCTAAAGACGCACAAAAGGTCTACAGTCGACTGAGCGAGACTGCGCGTCCTGCGTTTTTCGAGCTGGTGCTGCACCCCTGCACGGCTGGCTACGTGGTGACCAACATCCATATCACGGCGGCTCGCAACAATCTCTATGCTAGCCAGCGACGGACCAGTGCCAATACTCTAGCAGATGATGTGCTTGGGCTTTTCAAGGAGGACCACGAGCTGACGCAGAGATATCATCGGCTGTTGGACGGAAAGTGGAATCATATCATGGATCAGACCCATCTGGGCTATGACTACTGGTTAGTACCTCACCCACTCGACAAGTTGGTATCGGCTGACAGATATACAGGCAACAACCGATGAGGAACACCCTCCCACCGCTCGCATACACCCAGCTGTTGGAAGACAGCGTCGCAGGCCCAATGGGCGTCTCCGCCGAAGGAAGCAACGCGACCGTCCCAGGCGACGACACCTGGCACGACCTATCCAGCAACATCCTCACCCTACCACCCATCGACCCATACGGGCCCAAAAGCCGGTGGATCGAGGTCTTCTCGCGCGGCACGAAGGACTTCACATTCACTATCACCCCGAAGCAGCCCTGGGTTAAAGCCAACCCCTCGTCCGGCACCATAACCGCCTCGGGGAAGGGCACCGACAAGCGAGTCCAGCTCTCAGTGGACTGGGAGAAGGCCCCGTCCGGCTCAACCACGGTCTCCATCGACATCGCCCTCGACTCCAAAGACTACGGCAACTTCGGCATGCCGACGATCGAACTTCCCGTGAACAAGACCACCGTGCCAGCCTCCTTCCACGGTTTCGTCGAGTCCGACGCCACCGTCAGCATGGAAGCCGCGCACGCCACACGCAACACCTCTACCGACGACACCTCCTACACCGTCATCCCCGGTTACGGCCGCACCCTATCCGGCGTGACTCTGCTGCCCGTGCTCGCAGACACCCAGGAGCCTCCGTCATCTCCGCGACTCGAATACGACATGTACCTGTTCTCAAACGCATCCACCGCCAAGGCGACCGTGTATCTAGGGTCGTCTCTCAACACGGACCCCTCGCGGCCGCTATCGTATGCGATTGCGCTCAACGATGCCAAGCCTAAGGTTGTGCAGTTCGTGCCGTCTACCTCGTTGGGCTCTTTGCCTTCCAATTGGGAGACCACTGTTAGTAATGGGGTGTGGTCAAACACTACCAGTCACGCTGTTCTTGGTGGGGGGCAGAAGAATACGTTGAAATTGTGGGCTGTCGAGCCGGGGGTCGTTTTCCAAAAGGTGGTGGTTGATTTGGGGGGAGTGAGGGATTCTTATATGGGACCACCGGAGAGTATGGTTGTATAGTATATATCTTTGACATACCGCAGTAATAACTGACATTCTTGAGTGTACAACACCAGTATTTGGTATTTGAGGGAGTAATAACCAATCAACTCATTTTCTAATGTTCATTCTATTCATCTTCCCAAATTCTCTATTGCTTCCTTCTCAGGCAATAATAGATGCAAAGATGCAATGCAACATAATGACTAATCACCGTATAACACCACACGATCCTCCACCGTCATAAGACGTTCTAGGAAAGCCCATGAACCACAATACCTGTCAAGATCTCTAGTTCGACTCCTTCGACTCCTTCCACACATGCGACCCTTCACCTCCCCACGGAACAGACACCTCGTCTCAAGCGCCTCCTTTTACTGGTCCTGGTGACCTGCGCGAAACGACAGAACACCACCCACCCACCCACCTCCAAACCCCCTTATCTATCCAACCCCTCCCGGACAAGATCCCCCCCATGGCGAACCGCCATATCACCCGACGCATACTCCTCAGCGCGATCGGCCTGCTTTTCTTCCTGTTTCTCTTTTTCGTTCGTCCGCAGGGACCGCCGAGTCCCGCGATTCGCGCCCCGGGACACATCGATCATTCGGTTGCGGCGAAGCTTACGAAGGATGATCTCACCCGGGGGGAGGTGGTGATGCCGCGGCTGGGGAATGAGACTGCGAAGTGGGTTCTTCATCTACTAGCGAACACTCTATAGGATACAGTAGCTAACGGGGTCTGAAACTACAGGGCCGAACTCGGCCGTGCGACGTGGAAATACTTCCACACGATGCTGGCGCGGTATCCGGAGAAACCGACGACGGAGCAGCAAGAGACATTACGCTCTTACATTTACATGTTTGCGCGACTGTACCCGTGGTATGTGGTGCGATGGGATGCGATCGCTGGCTTTCTGGCTGACCGTGTGACACTTCCAGCGGCGAATGCGCCTCACATTTCCAAGGCCATCTCAAGGAGTACCCGCCGCAGGTGTCGTCGCGTAATGCGGCTGCTGGATGGGGGTGTTTCATCCATAATGAGGTGAATGCGATGCTGGAGAAGCCCGAGTTCGACTGTAATAAGATTGGAGATTTCTATGACTGTGGGTGTTCTGGGGAGGATGAGGACGGAGGCGGGGATGGAGACGGAGACAGCAAGGGCGCCTCGCCGAAGAAGGAGAGGGATGTAGAAGACGCTGGGAATGCGTCCGAGGAAGGGCAATGATGGTGAGCATTCACGGGATCATTCATGTTCGCCCCATCCTGTTTTATTCTACCTTCCTTGCGTCTTCCCCGCACGGCAGGCTGCTGACCAGACGCAGATCAGTAGGACTTTCGTACTTTTTCTCTCTTTCTTTCTTCCCTGTCCATTATTTTGCCTTCTTTCTTTTCTCTTTCCAGCCATCACTTTTTCCCCGGATTCCAATCCTGGCAGACCTCCCGGACAAGTGGCTCAGGCATTCAAGGATTGGATCACAATCCGGGGCGTTCACCGTCTCGACTGGCGCGGGATCGCTGGAAGGGTCTGCTGAAGGGTCTGCCAGCGTGAAGAGTTCTCGTTCCGCCTGGACATGGATCTGGATCCGGACTGGAACTATGTACGTGTGCAGATCTGTGTATGCGACTTGTTTTGGGATCTGGGATGTCCTGATGGTCTCCGGTGTAGCATGTGATTGATTGTATTGGGATATTATCGATAGAACAATTCTTTGTATATATCTATTCATAGTTATATCTATCTGTATTCTACTAGGTAAATCTACATCTAGATCTTTATCTGTAAATATAAATGTCCGCGCGTATATCTACATTAGATCCAACACCACCGAATAACGGATAAATCAATCTATAGTGTAGCCACGACACCCTCACCCAATCCATGACCAGCCCGGCTGACCAGCACTGGCAGTCGGCCCTACACCCTCCCTCCGTGACCATTATTTCATGACCACCCGACACTGTCCGTAATCAGGGATGTTGATCCTCACAACCGGTTGACAAGGCCCGCCCGATCAAACAGGAGAGAGCTTGATGGAAGATGAAACAGGACTTTCTCGGGGGACGAAACAGGGGACGGTCGCCTTGGTGGGATTGTTGGTGATACCTTTGGGGGATTTCATTCTAATTTACGCTGACAATTACATATGGGGTGGTTGGTGTTGGATCGAAGTGTTGACACCGGTAGCGGGGCGCTGGAAGCGGCGGCCATTTGCACCGTCCGCCTGCCGCCCGCCTGTTCGAAGCTCAAGGGCTTCACCCCCTTGTACCAGCTAGCAACGATGAAGAGGCTATACTCTTTCTCCATACGCACCCTGTCTTTGCGTTCGTATTTTTTTCATTGTTCTATGGTTACATCTTTGGTTCCAGACAAGGCAGGCTTGCCATGTTTCCATCGTCAACCCCCCCGTGCCTTCTCCTTCAATGCGTCTAAATCAACGGCCTTGACAAACAGTACAAGTCGGGTCTTGTATGAGCCTATTGAGAGTGTCGAACGAATGGAATATTACCAGGAAGAGGGTTATCATCCTGTGGAAATTGGCGACCACTTTCATGATCGCTATCGTGTCGTGCATAAACTCGGCCACGGCACATACTCAACGATCTGGCTAGCCCGGGATGAGATATGTAATCGATATGTTGCCGTTAAGATTTGCACGGCGGATTCGGACCCTCTTGAGATTGACGTTCTGTCCCAACTATCAAAGCCGTTAAAGTTGTCAGATATAGGCACAACGATGATACCTTCGATTTTGGATAGATTCAACATCCAAGGCCCCAACGGTAACCACGCCTGCCTGGTGACAAGCCCGGCAAGGATGAGCTTGTCGGAGGCAAAGAAAGAATCATGGATAGGCCTTTTTCAGATTGATGTGGCTCGTGCACTGGCAGCACAGCTCGCGACGGTGATTCGGTATATGCATTCCGAAGGCTTTGTTCATGGAGACCTGCATTGTGGAAAGCTCCTCCTCCAACCCCCATCCAACTTCGACCAGTTATCTACAAAGGAGCTATATGAGCTGTATGGAGAGCCAGAACTGGAGCCAGTCAATCGGTTAGACGGCCAAACGCCTCCGCCAGGAGTCCCACAATATGGCGTCGTACCTATCTGGCTTGGTGAACTAAGTGAACAAGTGACACTCCTAGAAGCCAGGATCGTTCTTGTATTCTTGTAGATTTTGGCCAAGCATTCTCGCCAACACGGGAGAAGGGATTTGAGTCACATACACCCCTTTTGATAAGACCCCCCGAAGCTCGATTTGAGCTGACAATGCCACTGACTTTCTCATCTGATATCTGGACGCTGGCATGTACCATCTGGCATATTGTAGCCCAACGGTCCCTATTCGAAGGCTTCCTCACAAACGAAGATGACATGACATGCCAGCAAATCGCAGCACTGGGCCCGCTCCCAAGTGAATGGTGGGGAAAATGGGAGGGCCGTGGAAACCACTTCACCGACGACGGTGAGCCCAATAACCGTGCTACATCCCAGTATAGGTCCTTAGAGGATGCCTTTGATCCAGCAACCGCGGAAACAGGCGGGGATGTCGCCACTTGAACTGAGTGAGTGAAATGCTCTCTTCGCCATGTTGCGTCCAATGCTTTCTTTCAGGCCTGAGAATCGTCCGTCTGCTCAGCAGGTTCTTGAATCGGAGTGGATGGTGAAATGGGCAATTCCCGAATATGAGAGAAAGAATCTTTATCTAATGATATTAGATCTGGCAGGTCTCTTCATTATAGATCATGTAGGGAGTATCTCATAAGACTAGATTTATAATGAATAATGATAAGACTACTATTTTTTCCAGACAGGGCTCAAGTATCCTAGCAGAGAATATTATCTTTCTATCTTTTTAGAGAAAAAGGTAGAGATTATAATTATATCAAGTCAATATTAGCAGAATTCTTGAGTTAGTTTAGGGTAGTGGTGACTACTATCATTACTTTAACCGCGTGATTATATACTTTACACCGTTGGCAAGCTAACGGAGGCGAGCCATAGAATAGAATAGATGTGAGGAATCTAACCAATTTGAAGAGGCAATAATGAACTGTACCCCCCTGGTCATGGGTAGTTGAGAGGTTGATCTCCTTGAGCCAGAGAGCCAGTAAAAATATCTAGTAGGGTTATACTTGCCTTCACAGTAGGAGCTAGAAAGGCAGACTCTGTCAGTATGAGTGCTGGAAACCAAGCCCACCCGAATTCTCACTGGTTCTAATAATCTCATGTCCCATCGAACTTGCCCTGGGTCCCCGGACCATAAAACCTCTGTTGTCGCTGGGGATATTAATGTATTTGGTCTCTCATGGATAGTGTGTCGCCGTTGCTACTGACATCTCGCCTCCCGCGTCCGAGTCCCCGGTTCGTTTCATGCGTGAGATCAAGTTGTTATCAGGATGATCCTCAGCGTTGCGTTCATTACTGTCAGGCTCAGACTTATCAGGAGTATTGTTTGAGAAGATATGTGGTAGATCTCAGTGCTAGAGTCGCTGTCATTCTTTGATCTAACCCACTAGAGGGAGTGTCTTATGGCAGATCAAGGCGTGCCAGAGGACGGGGTCCCCAGGGATCGTGAAAGAGTTGAACAGAGTGACCGAGACTGGTCTTTTCCAGAGGATCTGAAACAGACAGTACGTGGTACTTGAAATACTAAAAATATTGCCGAGCATGGTTCAGAGGATGGGTTATTCTACTACAAGCTGGCCGTGTGATTACCTGCACATGACAAGGCTGAAGCCTGTGAGCCGGACGCTCGAAACAGTATGGTATATCAATGTAGCTGTTTTTGGCTGCTATCTGGCTGTTTCATCGTTAAATTTAAATAGAGGATACTAGATTGTATCCTTTCTGTCTTCTATACTATTTTATATCCTATCCTATCTCACTATTTATATATGGAAATCTTATCAATATCTTATCTCCTATCTATTGTAATAGCCTTGTTTCCCAGGCAGCAAACACATCCCAAAGGGGAATAGCGTCGTCTCTATCTTTCTATCGCTTTTTTTTATTTTTATTTTTATTTTTCTCAATTTCGCTTCAATTTTCTCGCAATTTGCGACGATTCAGTTGGATCTCGTTGCCTAACTGAAATACTATTAACTGGCCTGGAGAAAGGTTCAGCAGAAGGCGCAACATCTGACCTTCACCTCGTGTTTCTCTCTCTCTTCTCTCTCTACGTCGCATAACGCGCCCTTCAGTCGCAGACTCTCATCGCAGACTCTCGTCGCGTGCAGACACCAGATTTAATTTCCTGGTCGCTTTTCTCCGACCACTCAACCGTCTAATCCCTTTCATAAATACTTCCGCTCCTCGCTGGTCGCATCTTGGGCATCAGACGGTCTAGCGTCCCCCCCCAGAACAACTCGTCCGCCCGATTCCTTTGACGCCGTCTCCCCCTCTCACCGACTTCTTGCAACCCAACCAGAGTCGCGCAACGACTCAAGAGCGGGGTCAACATGGTCTCTTTCTCCTGCGAAGTGAGTTGGTAACCCTGCGTGGGTGGTGAATCGCTGATCCACTACCAACGCATCCCTTCCCCCCCATCCCCACCCCAGCCAAGCGCCTCGCCTTGACCGACTATCACGGAAACTGACACGAATCGGCGGCGTTGCAGAACTGTGGCGATATCCTCACCAAGAAGAAACTCGATCCCCATCGCAATCGCTGTCGGGGTGCCTCGTTCACCTGCATTGATTGCATGACCCATTTTCGGGGCTTGGACTATCGGTCGCATACGGTAGGTCCTCCTTTTCTATTGTCGTGGATGTCTGTCTCTCCAGCGGAGTGCTGGTCGCGCGTGTACATTATTTCTGAAACCGGAGGTTTCCTTCGTCACGGCGAGTGGAGCTTCGGATCGCGAATGGGGTCCATTCCTGGCCAGCCACGCCGGCAGTGAGTGGGGGAATGACAGCTCCGACGCCCTGAGATGATTTGGTCCCTATTGACCGAGTACTGACCTGGCTTCCTTGTTCCAGACGTGCATGACGGAGGCCCAAAAGTACGAGGGGTCCCTATATAAGCCCAAGCCCGAGAAAAACCAACGCCGCAACAACAACAACAACAATAACAACCACAATAACAACCACAATAACAACCAGGGAACGAACAACTCCAAGCAGGCCCCCAAACCCTCCAACGGCCATCGTGCACCCTACGTCGAGGACGCTCCTGATGCCGACAACCTCGCGAGCAACGCCGCTCCCCCGCCGCCTGCTCCATCACCGCCTGCCACTGACTCCAAGAAACCGGCCCATGCGACACCCCGCCAGAAAGGCGGCGACTCCGTTAACGTCTTCGATTTCCTTGTGACCTCGGAGACACCCAACGCGTCCAAGGTCTCCGTAGGTGGTCCGAAGGAGCAGATGAAAATGGTCGATCACGCCCCGTCTGTCTTTGAGACCAGCCAGGCCCTGGCCGAGTTGGGAGCCGACGCCGACGACGCCGACGACGACGATGACGACAACAAAAAATACGACGTCGCCTACGAGGAGAACGGCTTCTCCTACGGCTCGGGTCCCATCCCGCCCTCGGTCTACGCCAACAAGGCCGCTCCCACCGTCTCCATGGAGTTCATGACCCCCGCCCCGAAGAAGAAGAAGGACCGCTCGTCGCGCACCGCCGACGCGGCGGCAACCACCAGCGACAAGAAACGCAAGCGTCGCACCGACGACCACGGCCGCGACGGCCTCGACACCCCGATGGGCGAGGCCCCGTCGAGCGTCGTGAACCACCCCGGCACGCCCATGCTGAACCACTCCGGCCTCACCGGCGGGCTCAACCGCATGCTGCGGTCCCCGTCCCTCGACGGCGAAGCGAGCGACGGTCCCGCGGACCACCCGCGCCGCCGCTACCAGGACCCCTCCTCGCCCATCAAGCGCACGCGCCGCGACGACAAGGAGAGCGCCGCCGGCGGGGACGCCGGCCTCGGCATCTCCATGAAGAACCGAGCCGGCCGGCTCGTTTCCTCCATGTTTGGCGGCTCCGTCGCCTCCACCAGCAGCAACGGCACGGACCCGGCCGCCCGATCCGCCGCGCGCAGTAGCCGACGCCGGGGCTCCTCAGACGACGACGCCCCCGCAGACAGCCGCTCCTCCAAGAAGACGAGTCGCGTGCGGGGCGCGCCCATCGCCGGCGCCGCCGGTGCCACAGACGGCCGCAAATCCAAGCGAAAGAGCAGTGCCCCGATCGACGGCGACCGGCCCTCGCGCCGGCTGCGCGAGATCGAGTATCCCGAGTCCGCGCCACGCGGCGACGACGGCCACCAGATGGTCGTCTACGGCCAGCCGAACCACCCGGACGCGCTGCAGCGGGAGATGGCCTCGCATTTCCTGTCGCTCGTGACCAAGGGCCCCGAGAGCGGACGCGGGTTCTCGATGAACAAGGTGCTGAAGCGGTTCCACCGCGACGTCACGGATGAGTTTGATGCTGATCGTGGACGGGAGACGGGTCGGAGTCGCGCGGACCGTGAGAGACGCATGGACGATGAGAAGGAGTTGTGGCGGACGTTACGGGTGAAGCAGAACGAGCGGGGCGAGATTGTGCTTTTCTTTTAGAATGGTTTGATGAATGACGATATTGATGCATATCGGGGATTTAGGAGAGTTGGAGGCATTCCAGGCATAGCATTGTTTTCAACCAATTGATTCTGTTTTGAATATCCAAGACATATCAGAATGATCATCAATGATCAATGCATGGTTGCAATATAAAATAAATATCAAATAAATATCAAATAAATATCAAAAAAATATAAAATAATATGGAGATAATTATGAGTAATAGTATGAGTCACCCTGTATAGCATAAGAGTCATACCCAATCAGCGGCCGCCGATCCTCCGCCACTCCAACTTTTTCCTTCGATTTCTTTTGATTAATTCTTTTTTTCTTTCCTTCTTCTGTCCTTCAAGTTAATTCAGGAACCTCTGGTTCTCCCTTATTCTTTCACATAAAACTCTGTGGATTGTCTTTTTACGCACTTGTTGCATATTCGTTGGCAACGCCCATCCTCGTGTTTACCCCTCGTTGACCGAGGTTGAACTCCTACATACCTACCTACTTAGCTACCTACACCTACCACGAGAATCTACCCACCATCGATAACCGCATGAGTGCACCAAACAGCGCATCACATTCCCTTTCATCGACAATGGCAGACGCCCCGGTGGCCATCCCAGATGGGACCTCACCCCGCCCGAGAAATCCCCGCCGAGGAGGCAGAGGCCGCGGCAATCGTGGCGCGCCACGACAGACACAGACGGACTCGCAACCGCAGTCACAACCACCATCGCAGTTACAATCAGGACCGGAAGCTCGCGCGCAGCAGACACCCCCCGCTGGAACAAGCGATGAACCACGTTCTCGGAGAGGTCCTAGGACGGGAGGGCGCAGAGGAGGAGGAGGAGGAGGAGGAGGAGGAGGAGGAGGAGGAGGAGGAGGTCGCGGGGGAGGCGCTCCCTCCAATCGTCGCCAAGGACGCGCTCACGAGGCTGATACGGGGGTATTGAATTCCGGACGGAGGTTCCAGGGCCGGTTGACACGGCCGGAACGTGTGGCGGGGGCGGAAGCGGAAGGAGAAGAGGGACAACGAGTGGAGGCAAACGGCGTGCCGGAGGGTTTGAGGGCTGATGCGCCGGCGTTTGTGCCGGGTGGGATGCCGAACGGAGACGCCCTGACGGGCCCCCGGGAGAAATCCGCGGGTGCGTCCAAAGGGAAATCCAAGGCGAAGCCGAAAAACCCTCCGCCGCCGCCCAAGGTGACGACGAAATCGACGGCACCGGATATCGCCACCCGCATCCACGAAGACATCGCCCACACGCTCTACGAATGTCCTATCTGCACCGGGGAACTGGGGCGGAGATCGCGCGTCTGGTCGTGTGGACTGTGTTGGACCGTCTTTCACTTGAGCTGCGTCAAGAAGTGGTCGCAGAATGAAGGCGCAGCGGCACAGGATGCGGCCCGTCGGCGCGGCGAGGAGGGCGACGCTCAGCAGCCCCGCGCCTGGCGATGTCCCGGTTGTAATCTGGCGCACGAGGTGTTCCCCTCGAGTTATACGTGCTGGTGCGAGAAGGAGGTTGACCCCCGTCCGCTGCCTGGTCTTCCGCCGCACTCGTGCGGGCAGACCTGCTCGCGATTGCGCAAGGGCTGCCCGCATCCGTGCGATGCTACCTGCCACGCGGGTCCGTGTGCCCCCTGTACCGCGATGGGCCCGACGCAGGATTGCTTCTGCGGGAGGAACTCGACCACCAAGCGCTGTCGAGACACTGACTACGAGAACGGCTGGAGCTGTGGGGAGATCTGTGGCGACCTGTTGCCCTGCGGGGAGCACACCTGTTCTCGGCCGTGCCACGAGGGTCTCTGCGGGGCATGCGAGGTGAAGATTGAAGCTCGCTGCTACTGTGGCAAGGCGGAGACGGAGATGCTGTGTAGCTCCAAGGACGAGGAGATGGACAGCGAGGTGCAGCGCGACGGGCACGTCGAGCAGTGGACAGGCTGTTTTGCGTGCGGGGAGCAGTGCAATCGGCCCTTCGACTGCGGCGTCCACTTCTGCCAGAAAAGCTGCCACCCGCAAGACGCCGAACCCGCCCATTGTCCGCGGTCACCGGACGTCGTTCTTGACTGTCCCTGCGGGAAGACGCCGCTGGACCAGACTCCGGGCTATACGCCGCGGACGTCGTGCGAGGACCCGATCCCGAACTGCCTGGAGGCCTGTGGCAAGATCCTCCCCTGCGGACACTCGTGCGACATGATCTGCCACACGGGCCCGTGCGGGGTCTGTCGCCGTACGGTGCCCATCAGCTGCCGTTGCGGACGCAACACCTTCAACACCATGTGCCACCAGGGCACGATGGAGCCGCCGCAGTGCTTCCGGATCTGTCGCGCCGGGCTCCACTGCGGCCGCCACGCGTGCACCGAGCGATGCTGTCCCGGGGAGCAGAAGGCGCTCGAGCGCCAGGCCATGCGGCGGAAGCTCAAAGCCCACCTGCGCCCCAGCGACGAGGACGTCGAAGCCGAGCACATCTGCACTCGGGTGTGTGGGCGGATGCTGAAATGCGGACGCCACACATGCCCGGAGATCTGCCACAAGGGGCCCTGCAACACCTGCCGGGAGGCCATCTTCGAGGAAGTCCCGTGCCACTGCGGCCGGACCGTCCTCCACCCGCCGCTCCCCTGCGGCACGCAGCCGCCGCCGTGCTCGTTCCCTTGCGAACGGCCCAAGCCGTGCGGCCACCCCCAGACCCCACACAACTGCCACTCCGACGACGAGCAGTGCCCCAAGTGCCCGTACCTGACAGAGAAGACCTGTCTGTGCGGCCGACGGGCGCTGAAGAACCAGCCCTGCTGGCTGACCGACGCGCGATGCGGCCAAGTCTGCGGCGAGCTGCTCAAATGTGGCTCGCACACCTGCCAGAAGAACTGCCACCGACCGGGCGACTGCGAGGACGCCTCGCGGCCGTGCCAGCAGCCCTGCGGCAAGACGAAGACCATGTGCGGACACCCGTGCACCGAACCGTGCCACGCGCCATACCCCTGCTCCGAGAAGACGCCCTGCGCGACCAAAATCACAGTAACATGTAGTTGCGGTCGACTGCGCCAGACGCGTCTCTGTGGTGCCGCCAAAGCCGTCGCCTCCAAAGGCCAACTGCAACAACCACCCCGCTCGCCCGCCTCCACCCCACTATCCTGCGACGACGAGTGCGCGCGTCTCGAGCGCAACCGCTCCCTCGCCTCCGCCCTCGGCGTCGACATCAACCCCACAACCACCATCGCGCAAAACATCACCTCCAGCAACCTCCCCTACTCCGCCGAAACGCTCGACCTCTACCTGCAAGCATGCTCCTCCTCCCCGCTCTCCGCCATCCAAGCCTGCGAAACCAGCCTCCAATCCCTCGCGCTGAACCCCACCACCCAGCGCTCCGTCCGCTTCCAACCCGCCAAGTCCTCCCTCCGCGCCTTCACGCACTCCCTCGCCGCAGACTGGGGCTTCACCAGCGAAAGCTACGACCCCGAGCCCCACCGCCACGTGTTCGTCCTCCGCCCAACAACATGGACCGCGCCGCCCTTCGGCACAGGAAACGGCACGACCACCATCGGCATCGGCGGCATGAGCGTCTCGGAATGCGTCAAGCTGCGCGAGCGAGAGCGCGTCAAAGAACGCGACGCCCAGCGCGCAGCGGCCGCCGAAGCGAAAGCCCAGCGCGAGGCCGCCCGCGCCGCCATCGGCAGCGACAGCGCCGGCGGGTGGGCGCAGGTGGCTGCCGCGTCATCGAGAAGAGGTGGTCCGAGCGGGGCGAGCAGTCGGAGCTCGACGCCGCTTGCACCACCTACGCCTACCTCCTTTGGTGGTGCCACAATGTATGCTGCGTTGATGGGTGATTCTGCGGCCGCGGCGGGGGCTGCTGCTGCGGGTGCGCAGCGGAAGAATAGGCTTGTGTTGAGGTCTGGTGTTGGTGCTGCTAAGCAGATACTGAAACCTGCTGAGCCTGTTGCTGATAGTTGGGAGGAAGCGGAGGAGGCGGAGGAGAAGGAAGAGGCGGAGGGGAAGGAACAGGATGAGGAGAAAGAAGAGGAGAAGGAACACGCTGGGAAGGAAAAACAGACGGAAGAGAAGGAAAAGGTCGGGGAAGCTCCTGAGAGTGATGTTTCACCTGCACCTGCACCTGCACCTGTGCCTGCGCCTGTGCCTGTGAGTGAGGATGCCGATGCCAGTGCAGCAGGCCAAGGATCTGGGGAGACATCCACCTAGTTGTTTTGTCTTTTCCCTTGTGTGGTGATTTGCCTTCTTCTTTTCTTAGTTTTATGTTGACGAGAGTATGCAGCTAGTTATTGATGACCTCTAGCGAGCATTGTCGGCGCGGTCATTACATTCGGAGTTATCATCAATATTTGATTGATTTAAGCTAGTTAATAGGCGTTGTGTGAGGTTAGATTAATGCATTGCATTGTTTGTTTAAAAATGGCTGGATTATGTGTAGTGAACTCAGTAGATTGGTTTTTCTACTATCTTTCTTATTGATCAGTAGATGTTGAGCTTGACATATGCTCTGAACTAGACGTTTCTTATAGATGGATATACCATATACCGCTGGATATAAAGCCCACCACTTGCCAATGGCTTTTTGGTCGAATGGACAAGACCAAACATGCTACCACTCTGTAGTATCCTGTATACTACACTATAGTAAAAAAAAATGTCCAAGCTAAACATCAAAGACCTACCAACTAGGCGGCCTATCCTCCACCTTCCGCCCCCAATCCGACTCCCCCACCCCCAACACCAACTCCAGCACTCCCCCACGCGTAAAAAACTCATGCCCGATCCAGCTCTTCCTATACAGACGTCCATCAAGCATCGCACTCTGTATAGAAACCACCTCCCCTCCAGCAAAAGAAGAACTCTCCACAACCCTAACAACACCCACCTTCCCCGTAACAGGATGCACAAACCGCACCTCATCAAAAAACGGCGGCGTAATCAGATACACATTCTGCCCAGCAGACGGAAACAGTCCCACAAGCGCAAAAAAGGCGAAAGCACCCATCGCGCCCGAGTCGTCGTTCCCCGGGAGCCCTCCGTGCGAGGCGTTGAAGCGCGAGGGGATGTACGAGCGCACGCGCGCCGCGGAGAGATCGGGCCGGCCGGCGTAGTGGTATTGGAAGACTGTTAGGAAGACGGGCTCGTTGCCTAGGTCTGCGAGGCCGGAGTCGTGGAAGAAGTCGAGGCGGGAGGTGAAGGGGGCGTCGCCGCCGAGGGTTGAGATGAGGGTTTGCATTGAGTGGGGGACGTAGCTTTTATTTTCATTCTGTTAGTAATGTGGGTTGTATAGTTAGGAGGTGGGTAGGGGCGGAGGAGGAATGGGTACAATTGATATTCCCAAACACTAGACTCAAATGTCTCCGAAGGATTGCTCGTCAAAGAGCACCACGATGCCAGCGCACTGCACGCAATCGGATCCTGGTACCCCCATGTCCCATTCCTGTACCGCGGCTGGAAGAACCCTACAAACCCGGGGTCCGAGCCATTGATGGTACTCGTCTGGTCAGCCTTGAACAGATTGATCCAGTTCGCCGAGCGCTGGAGGTACTTGTCCGCGTCGGCGTGATGGCCGAGCCCCCTCGCCACAGTGGCGACGCAAAAATCATTATAAGCGTACTCGACCGTCCGGGAGATACTGCGCGAATTAGTCCCAAACCCAACGGGGTCAAAGTCGCGGTAGGGGATGTAGTGGCGGGATTTCCAGCTCGCCAGGCCGCCCCGGCCACCCGTCGACCACTCAAGCGGCTCGTTCTCGGCGTCGTTGACGAGGGCTTCGTACGCAAGCGTCCAGTCGATACCCGTGAGGTTCTTCACGAAGGCGTCGGCGAGCACGACGTCCGCGTTGGACCCGCCCTGCGTCCAGCCCTTGCAGTGGCTCATCCGGCAGTCGGGCAGCCAGCCTTCGTGGCGGTACGTGTCGAGCAAGCTGCGGACCATGCGCGACTGCGCCTCGGGATCGACGATGGTGAGCAGCGGGTGTTGCGCGCGGAACGAGTCCCAGATGCAGTAGAAGGAGTCGAAGTACGGCTCCCCCTCGCTGTCCCAGAGCGGGTTTTCGCCCGTTAGGTCCTGCGGAGCGAGCATTGTGCGGTACAGGCCGCTCCAGAAGACGGTCTGCAAGGCGCGGCTGGCGCGGCCGGGGACGACCGAGACGGGGCTCAGCTTGCGGCGCCAGGCGTGCTCTGCGCGACGGCGGATGGCGTTGAAGTCGGTGAGCGGGTGGGGGATCTCGCGGCGGGCGTTGTCGCACGCGCGCTGCGTGCTGATGTAGCTCACGCCGACGCGCGCGGTGACGGTGACGGGCCCCGTGGGGGGCTGGCTGAAGCGTACGAAGCCGCCTGCTTGGAGGTAGAAGTTGTTGAAGCCGCGGGGGATGAAGGCGAGGCGTTTGGGCTCGGTGTCTGCGCCGTCGTTGACCCAGACGCCGGTGTCGTGGATTGGTGCGCCTGCGAAGTCGACGCACACGTAGGACTTGTACGTGCCGGCGCCGAAGCTGGGGAGGAATGTCCCGTTGGCGAGGATGCGGCCTGTCGCTGCGTCTATGTCGATCGAGGCGTTTTGGCGACTGTCCCAGAGGTCTGTGAGGTCTAGGAGGATCATGGGGCTGGCGGCTGCGCCGGACGCTGCAGGCCCGGCGGGGAAGTGGAAGCGGAAGAGCGCTGCGTGCGCGGTGGTTGTCATCTCGGCGTTGATGCCGCTCTCAAGCCCGAGGGCGAAGTAGCCTGGGCGGGCGACGACCGAGTCGTTCCTGTAGTGGACGGCGCGGTTGGCCTTGGGGAAACGGCAGTGGTCGAGCCGGTCTTCGGGACAGAACTGCGGGAAGAGGGGGAAGTTTCCCAGCGATGGGTTTCCCCCGGTGCCCGAGTCGTGCAGTGCGGAGAAGCCGGTCACTTTGCTGCCGTCTGTGGAGAAACCGCCTGTGTTTTGGCCATCGACATCGGCGACGGCTTTGGCCATGCCGTAGGGCAGACTGGCGCCGGCGAAGACGTTGCCTCCATCTGTGGAGCCGATGAGGGGGTCGACGAACTGGAGGATGTCATTGTCCTTGTCATTGTCACTGTGGTCTGGAGGGGGGCTGCCTTGGGCGAGGACTGTCCAGAGGAGGAAGAGCCATGAGAGATAGCTGCGCATGGCCGTTGGGGAGCTGGAGATGGGATGGGAGGCGGTGGTGCTGGATGTGGTCAAGGGATGGATGAAGGCTTTGGAACGGCATGTGCGAGATGCAGTGCGACCTGTCTAGCCAGACAGGGATCCAAATGGGAATGGATCGACAGATAGAGAATGCAAGGATGATATTGGGAGCTGGATCCATGCGGGGAAATGTAACCCTGCTCGATTAAGGCCCGATCCTAGATGGTATAACGACTGTATTTATAGCCATAAACATAATATACATCATTAATCCGTGCTCATCGCTATGTACTCCTTGCGTCAGTCCCTCTTCTACACCACGGGTATCATAAGACTTCCTCCACCCATATATACATCGACGAACATCCAACCCACCTACAGAACCGTTCCCTTGTTCTGCTTGCGATCGACGTTGTAGTTCTTCCAGATGGCGATAGCCGGGATCCCCAGCGCCAGGAAGGCAGTCGACGCGATCGAGCCGTACATCTGGCTCTGGCCCCACGCGTAGTTGATGGCGTCACGGGTCGCCGACCCCATCGGGTACTTCCACTGCTCCAGGTAGCCGCCCATGAAGATCTTGTTCCAGTTCGGCTTCTCCTTGGCAGGGAGCTTGCTCAGCAGCGCGTCAGCCCAAGTGTTGTTGTAGACGGCCGCAGCGACGGCATACCCGGCGGCGCCGCCCAGGTTGTTGAACAGCTGCAGCACGGCGAGCATCATAGGCACACCGTCGCGGTCAGCAGCCGCCATGACAGCCATCTGGTTACCGATGACGATCGTACCGCCACCGAACGCGATGAAGATCTGGCACATGACCACGTAGCCGATGCCCTGCGCGGTGCCGCGGAAATGAATGAGCAGCCCCGAGCCCAGGATCATCAAGGGCAGGCCGAAGAACAGACACGAATACTTGAAGTGGCGGGTGTAGCGGACCCACAGGCCAAAGATGACGCCCCAGAAGCAGGAGCCGACGTTGTAGATCTGCATCATGTAGCCGGCCATGTCGACGTTCAGCCCGTACACGACCTGGCAGAAGACCATGAAGTACAGGTCCCAGCAGTAGAAGCTGAAATAGATGAGCGCCGCCATGATGGTCGCGCCCAGCACGGTCCGGTTCTTGACGAGCTCGTAGCGGATGAAGTGCTCGCGCGCCACCCACTTCTCCCACGCTGCAAACACGAAGAATAGGCAGAATCCGATGACGAGCATGGCGATGAAGGAGGCTGATTTGTACTGCGCTTGACCGTACGACTGCAGACTGAAGGGGAGGAGGACGAGAATCCAGGCAGCCATAAGAATCGCGGCACCGATGACTGGGTGGGGTTAATACCATAAGAAATAGATAATTGAGACAGAAAGAGGGACGTACTATCAAATTGGTGAATGTAGTGGACGATAGACTGCATCACGGTGCGGGAGCTCCGTTCGCGCCGCAGCAGGCCGGCCTTCTCGGCCTTGCGCTCGTAGTGCTTGAACACGAGGGCCAGCGGCGCGAAGATGGCGGGCTGGACAATGCAAAAAGCCCCGTAGGCCCAGCGCCAGCCGGGCCCACTGACAAAGGCCTGGCCGGCCAAGGGGGCGGTAAATGCGGTGCAGATAAACGGCGTTTGGGCAAAGGCGAAGGTGAAGGCTCGGTTCCGCAACCCGGAGGTATCCGCAATGAAGACATCTAGGATGTAGTAGAGAGCCTCGTAGCCGACCCAGAAGAGCGTGTAGCCCGCGGCGTAGGAGTCTGGGTTGTTGCAGGCGGCGGTGATGATGAGCCCCAAGGTGTAGACGCCGACGAAGACGAGGTAGCCCTCGGCACGACCCCAGAGGTTGAGGATCTTGGCGATGGGCAAGCGTAGCACACCCCCGATGATGCTGTACAGGATGTTGGCGGTACTCACTTGCGGGGCGGACTTGAAGTTGGCGTAGACATTGTTGATGACGCTACTACTGATGCCCGACTGCAAGGCCAGCAAAAAGAAGCAGACCCAGATCCTGTTTCTCCCGTTAGCCTAGTTCCTCGCCCATGTCCAGGTACAATGGCTCTTACCAGGCGTAGGTTGCAAACAGCGCCTTTTTGCTCCATACCAAGGCCATGGCCTCAGCCTTTTGCTGACCGAACTGGGCATCTTGCGTCACCTGGTCGGGATGCACTCGATTTTCCCGGTCATCGCGCTGGTCCAGACTCAACTGGGAGTCATCCGTATCGGACTCGACAGGAGCGGGCGCCTCCTGCTTGGGGTAGACCTCGCCCGAGAGATTGGTGGTGGTCGCGGCGGGCTTTTCCGAGAAACCCCGAATCTTGTCGACGACACCCATCGTGAAGAGTAACACTTGATTCCCACTTGACGAAGTTGTCACGGAGAGGGAAAGCGAGGGGTAGGATCTCACGGGCTAGGAAGAGAGGAGGTTGGGGAGGGAGAGGTCATGAAGGATGATACCACCATGGGAATCAAAAAGAAAAGAAGAATAAAAACAGAGCACGGAAATGAGAACGAGCAGAAAAAGAGGATCGCGGACCAAGTGGGAGGGGAAACGAAATTAATCAATCAGAAGGTCCGACGAGAAGAAGTTTGGATCGGCAGTGGAGAAGAGAGTTGAGAAAATGAGGGAAATTTCCCCTGGACCGCACCAGACGCGGTGTCGGATCAGATAGTGCTCGTCAGCCACGGATCAGATAACTTTTTTCATCTGTTGGGAATGATTAAATTAGTTGATCGTGTATCTTCTGATCGCGTCCGATGTGGTGGCATATCCCGGGAAAGAATTCCGTCGGTTCTTTTCCTCTGCCACAAGACTGCTGCTTCCCTACCCTCCCTCAGACTTCCACACCATCTCTATTTAATGACATCGACCGGCGTTGCAGTCAACCTTGACAGATAGCCGAAGGGAGCACGGTCGACCGGTTGCGGTAGTGGACGTGCCAGTCATCTCGTCAGAGACCGCACCATGACCCCACTCGGATCCACCAGTTGATTCGTTCCTGTGGGATCCCACGCGAGGACAGGCTGCATGCCACCCCTCCGGAATTCGGCATTTCCAGCGGTCAGAAAGTTGAGGTGATGTTGAACGATCGGCAATCAGATTTCAAGGATGATTTCTGGATTCGAATGCGCAGATGTCAATTCCCAAGGATGCGTTTGGACTTCGGATATGAGCTCAATCTTCCACGGTGGACCCGCTAAGCCGTGATTTTACACGAGGTCAACACCGGACGAGACTAGATGGGACGACACGGGACGAGTTTCTTGGCAATCAGCCATCGATCCATCAAATTCCGACTGTGTGGTCTGATTGATATCGTTGGCTTCGGGGGGTGCCGTGAGTGCGACCGCTGGCGATAAGGATATAGGACAGGATTTTGATTCATATTGATAGATTCTTGGAATATTCCATCATCATCATCATCATTCTGATTATGAAGTTATTTCTGATTATCATACTTGAAAGAACGACTTCTGGAGAGTGTGGTGGAGGCATACTACGTAAAGACCCGACAGAATAAACTTCCATCAGATAAAATTTGCCCATCTAATCTGATCTGATACTCCGATGATCGGTTTTCTCATTCCCTCCTCCCGCCACCACCACAAATGCTACCATTATATCAGGATGGTACAGAATCCGATGGAGTGAATTTCGTTGATTTAATTAAATTTTGTTTTAGTGAATAACTTTCTATATGGCATTTCGACACTTCATGACTTCAACCCATGCGGACACCGTTCTGACCACGGCCTCAGGCCCACACCACATAGTTTCGCTCGACCCTGACTACACCGAGAGTGGATCCGTCAGCCAGCAGACACTCTGCTCATGACCACGGTTTCGCTGTCCCTCGTTGATGGTTTTGTTGGGAGAAACCACAGCTGCATCTAGAACGACCGCATTTTCCCGCCCGCGTGCTCCGTCTACAACCGAGTCCAACGGACGCAATGAATCTGTCAATACCTTCTCCTTCACTCAAGGCGACTGACTTTTGGAGCATGAACAGCAGTTGCCAAACTTTTTGCCTTCAGTCTTTTTATATTAAAAATTGACAAGGTTTGTGTGGTTATCATTGTTGTGAACCCCTCGGTCGTATTCGGAATATCAGGACAGCCAAAAAGCCATCCCGCCGTCTAGCGTCCACACCGTGGGGGGTTTTGATCCACTACATGCAGCTAGAGAATCCTCCGTCTTCGGTCGATTGATTATGCCGAAGCTTGTCTTGTTGTCGGTTTAGCAAGGTGTGTCATCGGTGGGTCGGCATACAGCATACAATGGACGGAAGACGGTTATTCCACCCCTCGCGTCCGTCTGCTTCTCACTGAGACAGTCTGGTGGGTGTATACTTGACCTATTTTATTTTTGTCCGGGTCGAGCTTCTATAAGAGCCCTCTGTCATTCGATTCGACGCGGCCTGATGCTGCAGCATCTCATGCAGATCCAGCCAGAATGCAGGCTGGTCCGCTTCACGAGGTACCGGAAGATCGCTTCCACCACCCCATTGGGTGTCTTCAGGCTGTGAGACAGTAGGAAGATCCAGCTATCCATCCGGATCCTTTGAATCTCCATCCGATAAACCCTCAACCTGTTGCTGTTGGTTCTCTGTCCATTCTACCCCAAAAACGCCAACTGGTCAGTGGCTGAGTCAGACGATCGGCCAGAACGTCCCGGATTCCCCCATGTTTTCTCCCCTGCCGGAACGGAGTCCAAATTTCGTCTCCAATTTTCCCCAGACATTCAGGACCAGAACGGGGTTTGCCGTCCAAATTTTCTGTCCGACAGTGCAGACAGGACGAGCGTGCTCACGGTTTGACTCACGACAATCTGTCAGGGCCGGCCCCATTGTGTCTTCCAATCAGACCCGTTTTGTTGATAATCGTCGCGACCAAACCTAATTCATTGATCGGGTTGTCCGCCATACGTCATTTCTCCGATCCCCTGTCTGAATGCCCTCCCGTCGCAGTCATACCAAGTCCCGCAAGGGATGTTTACACTGTAAACGGAGACATGTCAAGGTAGATCACTTCTCATCTCCAATTGTCACTGCGCGGATGTCGACTGGTCGCCCACGCGGCCATCAAATCCCCTACCCGATCGGATCTATCCGATATTAACATCAATCCAGTGCGACGAAGGGTCTCCCAAGTGTGGACTGTGCCGCAAGCGCAAACTCGAATGCATTTATCCCCCGCCCGGTTCGAGCGACGGTGATACGCGGCCGCCGTCTACCCCGCGAGAAGGCGTGGATGAGGCCGCGGCGCCCGCGGAGGAGTTGTCGCTGCCCACGCGAATGCTAGAGATGCGGTTATTCCACCACTACCTTACCGACACCTACACCACCCTTCTACAGGCCAACCTCGGGCCCGACCACTTCCAAATGGTGGTGCCGCGACTGGCCATGGGCGCCCCGTTCCTGCTGGACAGTCTCCTCGCGCTGGCCGCGCTGCATCTGGCAACGCGGGAGCCCGACGACAAGGGGATGTGGTTGGAGGCAGCGCTCAAGTATCAAAATCGCGCGTGCTCCGCATTCAGTCGGGTTTTGGCCGAGCTGACGCCGGAAGAGAGCGGGCCCGCCTTTATCTGCTCCATCTTTATCATGCTCTGCGCTACAGCCTATCCCTGCATCTCGCAAGACAGCCACCTCCACGCTTTTGACCCGCTGGCCCAAGTGCTCGAAGTCCGCCGCCTGATGGCCGGCTGCGCCTTGCTGTTCGAGCAGCTGAACGACGTGGAACATGCGGGGGAGTTACGCGGGTGGCTGGTTTACAAGGACGAGGGAGCGGCCGGGCCCGGACACATTCCCATGTAGGCATCCTCCGGTTTTCTTTCCTACGAAAATACCGCTCTAACCATCAACCCCAGATCTATGGATGCCAAACTTGTGCGACTTCAACAGTACGTCATGCGCCCTTTCTCCCCCCCCCGCGGTCCCTCCACCCACACTAACCCCGACAGAGAGCTGCAGAAATCCCTTCAGAAGCTGCAAAACGCAATCGACGAACTAGACGAGCCCCACCAAATCGGCTACCGGAGGGCGTGTGCCCTCCTGCAGGAAGCGACCACGCGATGGCCGATGGGATACCCCAACGGGGGGTTCATCGCTTGGCCGGTCAACATCGACGAGACGTTCCTCTCGTGTCTGAAGGACGGGCACTGGATGGCGCGGATGGTGTTTCTGCACTACGGGGTCGGCATGCATCTACTCTCCCAGAACTGGTACGTCGGCGACTGGGGCCGACGCATGGTGGCCGCGGTGGTGCAGGGCGCGGGGGATATCCCATCCACGTGGGCGGAGACGATCGCGTGGACGCAGCATGCCGTCGGGTTGAATATAAAAGTAGATACGAATTGAATGATCACCAGTCAACCACTTAAATAGCGATAGTGTCAGACATGTGTAGGCCGGATGCTTTGTCTATTCTCGTCCTGAACCCACGAGTCCGACTGGATGGATGTGGGTCCGGTGATACATTGATGGGAATGGGGGTCACCCGATAGATCGCCAGATATGCAATATCAACAGTATCTCACCAATAGATTCTCAATGGACTGAGAAATGGAAACTACGGTGAGATTCTCGCTCCTATCGCCAAATATCAGAAAGACGCCTTATCGGCCTTATCTCCTGTCAAACCCGTCAGAACGAACACGCGACGCCCAATGGGTGCTTCATCCCGCCGATCCCTCCTCTCCTACAACCGATCGGGTCTGATTCTTTTATCGCGGCCCCTCCCCCCCCCCATCAGCGGTCGACAGAAAGAAGAATGGCAAGAAACATAAATGGCCCACGATGTTCTCTGTGCGGACCCAAAGACACACCCCGTTCTTTGTCCGCAGAGACACAGAACCCGCTACATCCGCCGATTGCTAGACTAGATCCCAAAAGGGAGACTCCGTTGATAATACCCCCCAACGGTATTCGCTCAAATCGCCGATCGTCGTCGCGCTAGGATCTCTCCGATGATACGCTACCTGCACTTGGACATAGGGAAGCGGCGGTAGGACTCCGACAAGCCGCGCACGGCACTGAGCGCAATGCGCATGCGCGATCGCGAGAGGGGATGGGGCTACGACGAGGTGGAGAAGCAGGTTTGTTTGTTCGTCAGGCTGGGATAAAAGAAGCAGCAGACCCCCCTGCTATTGCTAGCCTTGTTGTTTTTTTCCATTTCATTTCTCTTTCTCTTTCTCTTTTGTTTCTTGTTCATTGCGCACTGTGGCTACTGACACACGTGCTATACACAGCCCCCACACGCTTGGTCCGCATCGCAGTCCGACTGTGCACACACCGGTAAACAAAGGACCATGTTTCGTTGCCTGAGGGCTGCCTTTGCGGGCTCTCTGCTTCTGGCACTGCTGCTGCTGGTGCATGTCCCTGGGGTAGTGCCGTCGCCGTTGCTGGCTGATTCCCCGGTGTCTGCGCGTGGGCCGGAATCTCTGGAGCCTGGTCAGCGGGGGGCCGTGGCCTGCGAGAGTGAGATTTGTAGTCGCCATGGGACGGAGATGCTTTTGATGGGTGGGAATGCGGCAGATGCTGTGAGTTTATTTCTGTCACGTTGTGTTGGTTTTGTTGAGTAGTTTGCGGGGCTAATCGGTAGATATAGATGGTTGCGACGACGTTTTGTGTTGGTGTAGTCGGTTCGTATCTCCCAAACCAGAACAGACAGGGTGAGAAATGCTGATCATGTACAGGAATGTATCATAGTGGCATCGGAGGAGGCGGCTTCCAATTGATCAAAACCCCCGACAACGAGTTTGAATTCATCGACTTTCGCGAAACGGCTCCTGCAGCGGCCTTTGAGAACATGTTCAAGAACAAATCCGATGCGTCTACGGCGGGTGGCCTGGCAAGGTGAGATCGTACCGACGGTTCTGGCAGATTTCAGATACACATATCTAATGTGCAACAGTGGCGTCCCAGGTGAGGTGCGTGGATTGGAATATCTCCACAAGAAGTACGGGTCTCTCCCCTGGTCGACCGTGATGCAGCCCGCGATTCAGACCGCACGGCAGGGATTCCCCGTCTCCGAAGACCTGGTGCGCTATATGAAGTCTGCAGTCGGAGACGACGAGGACTTCCTGTCCAAGAACCCGACGTGGGCGCTGGACTTCGCCCCCAACGGCACCCGTCTCGGACTCGGGGATATCATCACGCGTCGACGCTACGCCGACACGTTGGAGACGATCGCCAACCATGGCGCGGAGGCCTTTTACTCGGGCCCGATTGCAGAGGCGACGATCGCAGCCTTGACAGCCGCCAATGGCACGATGACCATGGAGGACCTGCGCAATTATACAGTGGCCCATCGGGATGTCGCGCACATCGACTATCGGGGTTACAAAGTGTCCAGCGCGACGGCTCCTTCTTCGGGAATAGTGGTTCTCAACGTGTTGAAGGTTCTCAACATGTACGACGAGTTTTTTACCCCGGGGAATGTGAACCTCAGCACCCACCGTCTGGATGAGGCGATCCGGTTCGGCTATGGCCAGGTATGATAATGCGACTTGCTTCCTGCTGAGAACGGTTCACTGACCCAATGCTAGCGGACCAACTTAGGAGATCCGTACTTCCTCGATGGGTTGGATGAGTACCAGAAGAAGATGCTGTCCGACGCCACGATCAAGGAGATCCATGGCAAGATCTCAGATACCAGGACCCAAGAAGCGTCGGCTTACGACCCCGATGGACTCGAGAGTCTCAACACGTACGTTCCCCCCCCCTCCTTCAGTAAAGATCGCACCGCTGACATGCCCAGACCGGGCACGTCGCACATCGCAGCGGTGGACCACACCGGCCTCGCCATCTCCGAGATCACCACCATCAACCTCCTCTTCGGCAGCAAAGTGATGGTCCCAGAGACAGGAGTCATCATGAACAACGAGATGGACGGTATATAGCACACCCTACTCCCCACTTCAAAACCAAACTAACCACCTCCACCCCCAGACTTCTCCACCCCCGGCTCCTCCAACTCCTTCGGCTACATCCCCTCCCCAGCGAACTTCATCCGCCCAGGCAAACGCCCCCTCTCATCCATGACCCCCGCGATCGTCACCCACCCCAACGGAACCATCTTCTTCATCGCCGGCTCCGCCGGCGGCAGCCGCATCATCACCGCCACACTGCAGAACATCATCCACGCCGTGGACCAGGGCATGTCCGCCGCGGAGGCGCTGGCGCAGCCCCGTCTCCACGATCAGCTCATTCCCAGCGAGGTGCAGTTCGAGTATGCCTACGACAACTCCACTGTAGCGTTCATGAAGGCCCTCGGCCATAATGTCACTTGGCTGGCGCCTGGGGAGAGCTCCGCGCAGGCGATCCGCCGGCTCCCGAATGGGACGTTTGATGCTGCGGGGGAGCCGAGGCAGCTGAATTCGGGGGGAGTAGTTGTTTAAGTGTAAATACTTATGGAATGAGTAAATAGTTGAGTCAATAAGAGTTGTATATTTTATTATTTTTTCTATTTCATTTCATTTTATTTTTGTTGCATTCCACCTGTCGACTGGATATAGAGCAAAAGTGACGGATCAATTACCGACACGACCCGTATCGCGAAGTGGTCTGTGCTCCCGCGTTTTCTGGCGTCAGAACAGCTGGACCATTCTCTCTTAAGTGCCCTTTCTACAAAAACAGTGTCCAGGTACAACATCAGCTTCTATTGTATACTATTTCTTTCAAGATTTTCCTTTGGTTATTCACTGTCTCTTTATATTTCTATAAGTAAGCTTGTTAGCCCTTGCTAGGGAGCTAGCTTAGCTCTCATGGGCGACAGAGCTACCGACTACAACTTCCAGCTATGGCCGTGAAACGGTCTCCTGGTGAGTGAATAGCTTTATTGAAATCACTCTACTAGCCACCCTGATGTCAAACAATCACTGACAGATGTCTGATTCGCAGTGTTTGCTGTCTTTTCCCTCCCACTTGATCTTCTGACCATGTGCGACGGTCGTTTCTTCCTTTCTGTCTCTACCAACCCATAGCTTGCTTTCTTCTTACCGACCGTAACCTTCTTTTTTGATACAACCAAATCGATTACTACATTGGCATCACAAGACCAGCAGCAACTACACCCGAAACAAACCTCCGTTACTACCTCAAAACGATCCACCATGGAACCCAGCACCGACAGAGTCTCCGTCGTGGTCTCTCCCCCGCGCATCGACCTCACCCTGTTTGAGTCCTTTGACGAAGAAGTGGAGCGCACGGTAGACGAGATCCTCTCCGATCCGAGCGTCGACAGCCACTTTGACGACTACAGTCATGAAGGGGGTGCAGGTGGAATGGTGGATGGGACTCACGATAATGGTGTGGTTGCTCCGTCGGAGGAGCAGCGTGCGATGAAGCGATCGAAGAAGCGCCTTCAACATCGCTCGCCGTATTTTGCTACCGAGAAAGATGTGACGAGGGGGCCTGTGGCGAGGAGGAATATCACGAGGATGAGCAGTGCGGAGGCGGAAGGGGAAGAGCAGGAGGTGGAACGGAAATCGGAAGAGGAGGAAGAAGAAGAAGAAGAAGAGGTACAACGACCGAGCCGACGCAACAAGGACAAACACCAACCCGAGAGGTCCCCCAGCTGTCACATCACCGAAGTGCGAAAGGTTTCCGCCCAGCAATCGAAGCCCGAAACACACCCTCCGGCCAACGCAGATGAAGACGACGACGACTACGTCTTGGAAACCCTAGAGAAAACTCAGAGGGACAGACTGGTGTCCTTTATCACCTCGCATTCGTTCGTCACCAACCCCAAATACCGTGCGAAGCGCAAGAAGTGGCGGCGTTTTGTGTCCGACTTGCGGAAAGAGGCTGGGCTGGTAAAAGTTGATAAACCGACTATTCGCCGGCTCGAGAATTATGTGAAGGGACTTTGTCGTGATATGCAGAAAACTGCTATGACGGAAAAGAGGGTTTCGATTGATAGGGACGATGAAGGAGAGAAGTCGTCGAAGCGTCCAAAGGAAAAGCGGCGCCGGGAAGATGATCAACCTAGGGAGAAGGCCAAGAAAGAAGAATTAAGGAAGGATGCCGAACAAGACGATCATCCCAGAAAGAAGGCCAAGAAAGAAGAATCTAGGAAGAACGCTGAACAAGAGGATCGTCCTAGGGAGAAGTCCAAGAAAGAGGAACCTGGGAAGAACGCTGAACAGGACGACGATTCTAGGAAGAAAGCCAAAAAAGAAGAATCTAGAAAAATGGCCAAGAAGTCGAAAAAGAGCAGCTCTTCCACCCCTGCCACTGCGGCTGAAATTCAGAACAAACCAGAACCCGAAATCATCAATCTGGACAGCGACGAGGAACCTGCGGTTGCTCCTGCGAGCTCTTCGTCTCGTTCTCCCGATATCAACGTGGGATACAGACCGATTGTTCGCCGTGCCGTATCCCGTCAGCCTACGAGCGAGTCGACATATGGCGACGTGGATGAAGAGCCAGAGGAGCATTCTAAGAATGCAGGTTCTGTGGTCAATGACAACCCCCCGGAGGCAGCCGCCCCTGCGACTTTCCAGATATACGAAGCCAGCAATGAAGAGAACACGACCTCTCCTACGTGTGGGAGCACCCGCTCCTCACGCCGTTCAACATCCCTGGCTAGCCATAGTTATCGCAAAGAAGAAGAGCGTGAGCGACGCCGGACCCGCCGGCGGAACAAACGTCAAAAGTCCACAAAGTCCAAAAGGTACCGAGACAGTCTTACTAGTCAACAATTCGAAAACAAAGGCCGGCAGACCCCTGATGTCAGCCCCGAGCCACAACCGTTGTTTCGGACGCCTGAAAAGCAGTTGAATCGCACAGCTCTCCGGCCCGACCCAGATACCCCTGTCATGGAAGACCCCTACTGGGACATGGATTTTTAACACCCAATGATTCGCTGGAATTGACCAGCCGCGATGAGGTGAGGTCTAAATATTTTCACAACATACGTATTGGCAACGCGGCCCCGACGATACCCGCCGCAACTCAAGAGACCACGTCAAACTCGGGGTTTCCAGGGGACTTTCTCTCGTCAGATTCATCCTTGAGCGATGCCCCTCGCAGCAGCACGTTATTCACTCCACCGGCAACGCCTGTAAGGGATGCTCCTCATTTCAGGGACTTGACACCAAACAGGGACTTCCCTGCGCCTGTCAAGCCACCGCGTTTGAGACTTCCCAAAATATCCCCGTATTTTCCATCCGCATCGGCCGCGCTGGAGTCATGTCTTCCTTTTCCGCCTATTGATGAGCCGTCTTTTGGGTTGGTTCAAGAACAGCTCGCCCACGACCCTTTCCGCCTACTTATTGCGACTATCTTTCTCAATAGAACGCGAGGCGCTGTTGCTCTGCCGGTTCTGTTCCAGGTTTTCGACCAGTTTCCCACCATCGAGTCCATGGCGACCGCTAATCCCGCCTCTCTGGTTTCCATGATCCGCTGCCTGGGTTTCCAAAACCAACGCGCGAAGAAATGTATCGGTCTCGCCCAGACCTGGCTGGCCCACCCGCCCAGCAGAGATAGGCGGTACCGAAAACTGCACTACCCCTGCAAAACAGACGGCCGGGACGTTGGTCAAGAAGAATGCGTCGACTATGACGATCCTCGCGTGGCTTGGGAGATTGCGCATCTGCCCGGCGTCGGGGCATACTCCCTCGACAGCTGGCGGATTTTCTGTCGCGATGAGCTCAGGGGGCGGGCCACGGACTGGAAGGGGCGCAATGCTGCGGAGGACAGTTTCGTCCCGGAGTGGAAAACGGTTCTTCCCCAGGATAAGGAGCTACGTGCTTACCTGACGTGGATGTGGCTCAAGGAGGGCTGGGTGTGGGACCACCATACAGGACAACGAACGCCCGCGAGCGAGAAGACGATGCGGGCTGCCCGTCTTGGGGGAATCGCGCACGAGGAGGATGGAAATTGGGTTCTTCAGACCTCACCGGTCAAGAAGGTCACCAACGGATTGACTATGGGGTACTCGGGTTGATTGTCTGTTTTAGTATCATTATCATTATCATTGTACTTGTTGCGTTTAGGAGTTTGCCCTTGTGGGAGGGATTCAGGGTTGGGATTGATTGCGCATGCATTGCATGGTTTCGGATTCGGATATTACACTTTATCAGCGCAGATACCCTCAGATCTATCAGTCAGTGTTTAATAAAGGCATAATTGTTGATTATCTCAATTCCACGAGTCTAAGTGTGATAAGGAGTGTCTCCATATCGTGGATCTCCGTCAGGCACATGGCCCCTCGCCTTAGGCCGCAGTGTGTTCATTGCCTGAGGTGTCCACGAATCTCGGTCTCGATCTCGATTCCTCTCACGGAATTCCATCTTTCTCTCTCCTTGCATCTTCATACCAACTTCCATCCGATCAGCATTATTGGATCATCCTAGAAAAGCAGCCTCATCTCCATCTCGTTGGTTACTCGAGGAACGCAACCCCACGCTTTCACAATCGATTCTCTGGCCCCTCTTCATTGGGTTTCCATGCAGCGAGGGCCTCGCTCGGAGTGGTCCCACCCATGCCACGATCCTCGATCGCTCATTGACCAAACCGATTAGACTACGAGTCAAGGCGGTTCTTCTTGACTAAAAAAAGCAAACGAAAAGACAAGAAAAGTACCGGATCGATTGTTTCTGCGGAGAAGTCTCCAGTCGTTTTTCTCACCGCAATACCAACCCCCCCTCGCCTAGTTGACTAGGCAGGCTCTCTTCTCGATCTCTCTTCTTTCCTCATGCATCGTGCCTGATCTTCTTCTTCGTCTCCTGTGACTTGTCTGCTATTCCTTTTTCGATTTGGGTTTGGATTTTACTCTATTTTTTACTTTTTTTGTCCTGTCGGCGACGGCATGTCGCAGCCCTTTTGCGGACCGTCCTTCAGTGGATTGACATAAGCGCCTTTGTGATCAATCGACCAGTGAAATTCGCATCTCGGTTTGTTCTGTGTCTCTAAGCGCCAGAGCATCCGATCGATCGGGGCCTCTCAGATCAGGTCACCTGGATGACTTGCCGTCTCCTGCAACTCGCTACCTCATCGATCGCTGATTGATTGATTCTTCTCTTTCCATTGCTTTTTGGTCTCTGAGGTAACTAGAACGTCACAAATTTGTCGAACCGACACCTGGGGAAGAAGGGGTGGAAAAAAGAAAGAATTAAGAAATTCGTCGAACCGATCACTAGCTGGTCGTCGTTCAGCCCCTCTTCCCGTCCACCTCGCTCGAATCATTCCACGTCATGTTTCTACCGTTGAGATTAAATGACCGAGATCGCGACAGGGACCGCCAGCGTAAATCATCGTCATCGTCGACCTCCTCCAGAACGAAGAGCCGAAAACACCACTCGATCCACGGACGCCCCAGCCGTTCCTCAACCAAGGAACACGATCCGGACGACCCCACGGGCCGTTCCTCGACCCCTTCCACATCCGCCTCCAAATTCCGCAAGAAGCGCCGCTCCTCCATGCCGGACGTCGACAACGCCGGCGCCGGCACGGCCTCGTTTCTCGAGTCGAGGACCAGTCTGCCGTATCCGACTTTCTCCAAGGCCCATAGCAAAGAGGCCGTGAGCCGACCGGGTATCCCCACCCCCGACCCGACCGATCTGACCGCACGCAGCAAGGACGATGCCAAGGAAGAACGTCCCCGCCGCTCGGACAACCACCATGCGCCTCCGAGCCCACCGTTGACAAGCACGGACCAGCATTCGCGCAAGAGCAGCTCGGTCGGGGGTAAAGAGAATAAAGTGACTGAGGAGAAGACCAAGGATGGGAAAACCAAAATCCGTATCCGGACGGACGCGAACCGGTCTTCGTCAAGCTTACGAGCGAAGAAAGACGATGGGACCAAGTCGAGTACGACCGCCCGAGCTGACACGCCCACCAAGTCCAAGAGGTTGAGCCAGGACAAGGAGGAGCCTCCCCGTACCGCTAGTCGCAACTCGACAAAGTCGAAGATCTTTGAGGACCCGAAGCGACCCAGCAGCCGCACCGCTACGCCGCCTCGATCCCCGGCGCCTGTCCGTGATGCCGGTTTGGAATCAGCAAATGGCTCGGATGCCACCATTAACGCGACGTACCGGCGGAAACACAAGAGTCCCGAAAAACCTCCGTCCCGCACCCAGAACCGTTCGTCCATGTCCAATCGTCCCACCAGCCGCCCCGCAGTCGACATCGCTGGAGACTACAGCCGACCCCCGACCGCGACCTCCACGTTTGATGCCCCTCCCCCGCCTCCACCCCCGCCGGAGATGCCGGTGACCATCCCGAGGGTGGACTATCTGCTTCAACACGGCGGCCTGAACCGCCGAGTGCCCAAAACGCTCCTGATGGGCGCGGATGCACCGGACCCACCGCCTTACCACAATTTCCAACCGCAGCTCGCTGCCGCCAGTATCTTCGACCCGTTCACGCGACTTCTCGACGATTTCCACCATGTGATGGCTAAGAATGGCTCGTTAGCCGTTGCGACGGGTTATCGGTCAGTGGCACGCCGTCTGTTGGATCGATTGGAGGCTGTCTTCGCCCGTGACATTTCATCGGAATCGTGTCGGTGCTTGATGTGTGAGCATAATGGGATGGAGGAGCCGCCTACCGGGGTGAGCTGGGGCGAGGTTCTCGAGCTCGTCTCGGGACGCCGCGAGCTACCCGGCTGGCCGCCTTTCACGATGACGACGCCGGTGGACGGTGCAGACCTGTCCGGTGACGAGCATATTCCGATGCAGAAGATGGACATCGATGTTCCGGAGCAGTATCGGGAACATTACATGCGCCAGTCCCGCAAGACCAAGGTCGCTGTGGACAAGTGGCTAAACGAGCAAACCGGCCAGGGGTCGAGCGCGCCCGACGGGGTAGACGATGAGACATTAACATTTGCCATGCTCACCCATCTTGGGGCCGAGCAGCGTCCGCTCTTCTGCTCCCTTCTTGGCATCAACTCCGCAACACCCACCCCTCGCCCCGACGGCGAGCCTCGCCCGCGACCACCTCTGTTAGTATCCTCATCTCTGGCCATCCAACGCTTGTACCGCCTAGCATCTCTCCCTCGCGACCCTGAAACCGCCATCTACATGCTCAATAACCCCGGCATCCACCACGTAATAGCAACCCTTGCGGCCATCAGTGACGACGAGTGGGACATCCTCATCTCCGGCCGTTTCGACGGGTTCCTCCGCAGCGGCGCCGAGGACACCTTTGTCCCTTCGCATGGGTCCCCACGCTGGGGCAACAGCCGGGCCAACACCCCCTTCACCACCGGGGGAATCTCGCGGGGCCCCACCCCCAATCACATGGACGGCAGCTTCCGCTCAGCCAGCCAGCCCCTCGGCAGTTCCTCGTCACCTGCAGCCTCCGGCGGGCCCATCGTTCTCGACGAAGAGCAGGAAATTGCCGCACTGGCCGAAATTGAACGCGATATCTACCTCGGCATGGAAGCACTGGAAGACGCATTCGAGGTGCTACACTGCAAAGCCGAGTCCGTGCGTCTAGCCCTACGCCAGCGCGGAGCCGGGCTCTCCGTCGCCAACCAGAACCGCCGCGGCTCGTACGTAGAAGCGCGGATGGGCACGCCTGCGTCGGCCCTCAACGGATGGGAAAGCGGCACCGAAGACGACCTCTTCGACGACGCCTACTCCCTAGCCCCGGATGACTCCGCCAGTAATATAAGCTCCAGCCGACGACGACGGCCCAAGCGACGCACGGAGCGACGCACCCCAGCACCGGTGGAGGAAGAGGACGAAGGCGACGAAGGGCTATATGACAGACGGGACCGTCGAAGGCGATAGGAACTGCCTAAGAAGCCCACACCAATAATACCCAACCCTTGTTTGAGGAAAGGATCCAATCCCCAGATAGGATGACGATTCGATGCATTTTCTGGTTTGATTGAGTTATGGTTTTTTTTGCAAGAAATTACCATTTCCCCTCTTATGATGTTTCTTCTTTTTTTATCTCTTTTTTCGTGTCTCTTCCCACCTAACACCACGTCACGAGACCCTTACTATTCATGAGCAAATGAACACAAGTCATCGCCTAGTTGCCTTTTTTTCTGTACATGGAGATGGAGATGAAGATGGGATGGCGATGGAGATGGATGTATGGATGTATGTACCTATGAAAGGAAGGAGCAGACTGCACTTACCTAAACATAACTTAATGCACGCATGAGATTCACCCTGAGTATGGTATGAGTATCTATCTAGGAGTGCTATAGATGGAGTTGATAATAGCGGAAGGCGTAAATATATATACCCGTCTACGCCGGACTAATCACAATCATTGAATCAAGCCTCATAATAATGCGACAACAGCGATTCAAAAGAGACTGAATGAAAGAAGAAAAGAAAAGAAAGAAAAGAAAGAAAAGAAAAGACAAAAACAGAAGAACAGATATACAATATCTGACATAAGTGTATTCTTACAGAATAGCCAAGTTTTTTTTTTTTTTTTTTATTGTTTTTTTTTGCATTCAAACCGCCAATCTTCCTATGGTTTCAATATTTCCAAGATTCCATCATTCCGTGCGTGTTTCCATCTCCAAGCGCACCCAATTCCTCAACTCCACGGCCGTCAGGGAATCCAGTCCGCATATCATCAACGAGTTAGCCAGCTCTATTTCAGCCTCCAGGGGGAATCCTGGTAAGCTGTGCAGCCTAGGACGTCTGATTTTACGGCAGTCAAGACTCTGCAGCCCAGACCATACAACTTACTTCAAGAGACCAAAGTACCGGTGGTTTCATGGCTTTCGGCGCACCGAGCTTCGCAAAACCTTATTTCGACCTACTTCGGGTTGTCTTACTGATGCCGTAATGCTCACTTGACATGACAGGGTTTGAACCTTGTTTAGTGTGGTTGGTTTGGATTCACGACTCCAGGTGATATGGCTGTTGACATGGCTTACTTTGTTCCCTGCATGAAGCTGCAAGTAATGCCTGTCAGTAAGATGCAAGTCATTTCGTGCATCATCTGCCCACTCTTAAGTAGGCGCACGATTATTTGTTGAATATCAATAGTTTCAAAGCCCTACCACTCGCCAATTGGTGTTTTGGTCTAGTGTTTAAGAATGAGAACATTATTACGCGTGGAAAAGATCAAATCTCATGAGTGGCCAATCTCGGCCGAGGACAAGCAAAGCAGATACGAGACATGAAGGCAAAGCTGTGGCCCGAGGTGAACAAATTGTTATACTTGTTTTTCTTCCGAGGTCTGCACCTGTGAAGGAGAATCCAACGCTACTTCGACTCCCTCGGATTGTCCAGCATGACCCTCTTCGTGAGCTACGAGGACGTGGAATACACGACTGTTGATGGTACCACTATTCGAGGATGAACTTATGCGGCCAATGGTCGAGGACCGGCCATTATCATGACTCCCGGTGTGAGTAACAATAACAATTGACGCGATATTTACTAACCTGTCACCAGTCCAACTGGGTTGAAGAAAGACATTGTAATCTCGCAGCACTTTCGAATGTTGGTCGAGCTCACATCACCCTCTGAAAAATGTTTTGTTGGCGAACGGTCAGCGCTTGTGCTGCAGCAGTGGATTGTCGAGAGAGCATCAGTCACGGTGTGCCCGACCCTGAGCTTTATCAAACCGGAGAAGCGCGAAAAGGCATTTACGGAATTGAGGAAAATCTGCCACTCCCAATTGCGCGGGAATGATTCGTTCCTTCTGCCACCCTTCACCCACCAAGGAAGAGAATTCGAGTCGGGTGGCCTGGGGGCGTAGAAGCGTACGGCTTTACGAATGCTGTCATCAATAATAGGGCACCCAACATCCACAACCACATTACTCTGCAAAGCTACTACAAGCTGACAATGTTGCAATTCAAGGAGTGTCTCAATTTGGTCGATGTTACACTTGTTGTGACGATCACTCCCGAGTTGGATACCATGTCGCCTCCGAATGAGTGAATCGAGGCCTTTGAAACGTTCCGACAGCATGAGAAGTTCCATTTAGTAGAAAGAAGGGGCCATTTGACTGTACTAAGTGGGGCAATCTGAAATAAGATCTTGAACTTTCAGATTGATTTCACCAAGACCGCGGTTGATGGAACACTCAACGGCTCTTTGTTGGTCGATCTACGACCGTGGGATTCACGCAGTACTACTTGCTCATTTTTACTATTCTCCATATATCTGCTTCTCATATAGAAAGTCCAAACATTAGATCATCTGCCGCGTAGAAAAGTCTGTCCTGAATGTCCGATAAGCCGGTGAGCAAACTCCATGCCAAGGGACTATCTGACAAGCATGGGATCTGGTACTCTCCACACATACCCCTTTTTAGACCCCAATACGCTGCGCATTGAACACCCTTTGGGTCAAGCGGTCAAGCCATCAAGGTACGCATTGCCACGAGGATCTTGATAATTACGAACTGACTCCAAGTCCTAGCCAAACGGGGCGATGATCCCCGCTGCTTATTCAAGCTGCTTATTTCCGGGCCCCGCAATAATGCTGACCCTGCGAGTCCCTGATCAGATCCATACCAGAAATAAGCACTAACAACCAACAATGGACTAGAATATCATGACTGTTGGTGCAGACCGGGGGGCACCCGCGCCGTTGTCTCACACTGATTGCGTGACCTTCTCGAACACTCTCGCGGATGCCCGAGTCTTGGAGACTACTGTATATTAATCATGACTCTGCGGCGATTAGCAAGCAATTAGCAAGCGATGTTTTTTGAGCACCTAGCTGTGATATATATTTGTTGTAGTACGTGCTTCTCACTTGGATAACAGGATCGTGTTGTGACCAACAAACCTTGCATTCTGCCTCATCCCCGTCTCATAATCGAGCGTTGTCCTTTAACTCTTGACCTTGTATTCCTTGCCCGTCCCCAATCCGCAGATTAAACCAAAACCCCATTCCTCAAATACAAGACTAAAAGCTTTACCATGGCTCCCACCATTGTCCTCATCACCGGCGCAAACCGCGGCATCGGAAAAGGAATCCTGGAGCTGTACCTCAAGAAGCCCAACCACACCGTGATCGCTGCAAACCGCGACCCGAGCCACCCAACTTCCAAGGCCTTGGAATCCTTGCCCAAAGCTGAAAATACCACTCTGCATATTGTCAAGATCGATGCTCTCTCCACGACCGACCAGGTTGCCGCCGTGCAGGAGCTCGCCGCCAAGGGGATTAACCACATCGACATCCTCATCGCTAACTCCGGTATCGCTCTTGCCTGGCCCAAGCTTGTGGACGTAAAGGTAGACGAAATCAAACAGCATGTCGATGTCAACTGGTATGGTTTCGTCCGGCTCTACCAGGCCTTCCGGCTGGTTCTCAAGGAAGCCAAGGAGCCCAAGTGGGTGACTATTGGATCGGGTTCCGCATTCCTGGCGGTATGTTCTCCCATAATTGCTTTAGACCGATGAGACTATAGCTAACTTTGTCTGCAGTGAGTTTGAAAACCCCACTGGAACGGTCCATGCTGTTGGATAACCATACTGACCATTCCCAGGAACTACATCCCAATGCAAAACGCTGCCTACGCTCCCACCAAACTCGTTCAGCACTATTACACCAAAGCCATCTCTGCGGAAGATCCTTGGCTGACAGCCTTCCCCGTGGACCCTGGGTGAGTGTTGCCACGTATTTTGCGTCTCGTTGCATCGCTGGCCGCTAACCATTCCCTCGTAACAGCTGGGTCCAGACCGACATTGGGAACCGGGGCGCTGATGCTTTTGGATTCGACAAGGCTGCTCTTACCATTGAGGACAGCTGTACCGGCGTGGTGAAGCTGATTGATGCCTCCACTTTGAAGACTCACAGTGGCAAGTTGTACAAGCATGACGGGAGCGAGGAGCCCTGGTAAACGCTCCTCATTCCTCCCACCTCAGAGCATAGACGGCCAAGAAGGGGATGTGAAGTGCGATGATAATAGAGCTGGTCTTACTAGATAATATTACCTTTGATGTTCGATGAATGTACTTTTGCCGTTTGCTGGGCTTTTGCGTTTGGTACATACCGTTATAGTGCAAGACACTCATATCGCTATATTCGATCTATGCGATCTGATGGCCGCTACGCCACAATGTTGACCAATGTTTGATATAACCCTTCACCTGAATGATATCCCCAATATCTTACTTGTTGGGCAAGAAGTCTTGACGATCAATAATGGTAGTACTCTGCCCCTCCTGCTACTAAACCCCTCATGTCCAAATTTATTTCTAAGCTTCTTACTTCCTTGTTGGAAGCAACAGCGTAGACATAATTCTTTTCACGCTCTCTTCTATAATTTGTGTTGCGCAGATTTACAAACACAATATTTATCATGCACATGACCCCCCGTGCTTTAACCTTGCACAACCCGTCATTAGACGAAGCTTCCCAAGGTTCGCTTCCTACAGACCGGTTCAAAGAAGAAGAAGTGAGAATCGTACTTCGCCTTCACCTCCAACAAGCGACGGTAGTTGGCCCCATAAGAATTCTCTTCCTAGGTAGGACCGTGGAAAGTCTAGATCTAGACTTGTGATAAAGTTCTTACCAAGGGCATGGATCTCGAAGAATGGTCTGTAAGAATCTAAGTTTCAACATCAGAATGCTTGTCTGAGTAGCGCTGTATGTGTGCTGACCCTGCATATTATGGCGTGATTACATACATAATGCCCTTGACTGAGCCTTATCGGTAATGGATGACCTTACTGTTTGCCTAATGATATTAGGGTTTACAGTTCGTCATGGCTCAAAACTAGCTTCCTGGGGTCCAGAAACCGAGCCGGAAACATATCTGGCGTGTTAGTTAGAGATGTAAGTCAGACTATGGAATCCTTTTACTTAAACTTGGCCAATGGTTTAACGCAGCAGCTAGGGATGTCTCATATCTTGAACCATGGTCAGTTATAAATCTATTTTTGTTATATAATGCACAGCTTATGCTGGCATAGCTAGCATTAATGGTCGCCATAGACGAAGCGCCTTACGTACCCTAAACTGGATGACGCTGAATCATCTAGAGGATACGTAATGAGGATTCCAATGAGAAGGAAGTCAAGCTGTAGCCACATTAGGTGTATAGAAGCTAGAAACGGTACATAGACATCCAAAATCCTTTCAACCTGTCTCCCGCAGCTACACAGAAGACATAGCGCGTAGGCGCTCGCCATACCGATAGAACAGAAGCGGCCCTGGAACGAATGCAAGTGCAAGGAGCCCAAGCAATGTATTACCCCACCCGTAATTCAGGCTCTGGTACATTGGGGGCCCTGCAAGTGGCAAGAAGGTACTTGAAATGTAACGTAGAAGATTATTGGCGCCCAGAGCGGAGGCAGCTGCCTGGGACCCAAAAACATCGACTAGGTACAGTTGCGAGGGCATCTAGACAATCAGCCTCATCAGTAATACCGCGATTGATGGGGTTCCTGTGGAGACTCACAATTACAAAGAAGGCCCCAAACCCCATAAAGACTGTGCCAATGATAGGCACGATCCAATGGACCTTGTAGTATGCTGTCCAACCGTAGAGAATCAAGCCAAGCCCGACAAAAGGACTAAACCAGATCATTAGAAGCAGTCGGTATTCTGGTCGAACCTGTTGCACCCCATCAGCTTTCATGCGCGCCGCTTGTACCCGCCCATTCAGAACGTTGAAGAGCAACATGCTAGCAACTAATGCAACACCTAGGCCTAGATAGACGAGTCCGGATATAGACATGCTGAAGCCATACTGGCCCTCGAACACGCCAGGAAAGGTTGTGAAGAGGAGGAACATCACCCCAAACACCAACGCCACGTAGAGAGATATGACGAATAGGATGGGCGATTGCAAAAGGAGCATGGTTGGCCGAATTAGGACCTGAAGGAGGACCTGACGTGGTAGGAGCGAATCAGTTGCCAGCTTGGAACGTAAGTTCAGTTGGCCAGTAGTAGCACGCAGACGGGCAGCTTTGCGCTCCAAAATGACCTTGGGATGCGTTTCGCGCATGATGACCAATGCCGTGACGCCGGCAACTCCGCCCAGAATCGCCAGCAGCCAGAACGTCCAACGCCAGCCTAGCCCTGCCGCGGCAAAGCCCCCAATGACTGGGCCGAGAACCTGGGCGACATCTTAGCCAATGCTTATGAGGGATTGAAGGCGTGGAGCGATTAGTGACTTACTGGTCCCGCCAGGGGCCCCATGCTAAATAAAGCCATTGCCACAGCTCGTTTTTGGATAGTCGTAATATCCGCAATCGTCCCTCCGCCAAGAGCCATCGGAGTACCGCCAGCGCAGCCAGAGAGGAAACGGAAGACAAGAAATTGCGCTAGGCTCTGGCTTAACGCATTGCCAAGGATAAAGGCCACAAACATGACATTTGCTCCGTGGTAAATAGGGACACGCCCATAGATTTCGCTGAGGGGTGATATAAACATGGGTCCAATAGCAATACCCAGCACATACAGTGTGACAGCGAGGGTACTGGCAACACTGGAAGCGATGTTCAAGTCGGCCTCGATGTCCCTAATTCCCGGGGCACACATCGTGGGCGCCATGTTCCTGCGGGGAGATTAGCAATTACACAGCCACAGAGCTGCGTCAATCAACACTTACGTGATAAGAGCTAATATAGAGATCACGACTACATGTGCCCACCTCTTAGACCCTGGCCAGTTGCGAGGGTTGGTGGGGTCGTCATCCCCATCCCAGTCAACGATTTTGGTCTCTGAAAGACTACTGTCTTCCATGCTGGCTTTCTGCAGTTGCCTTGGTGTCATGATTGTGTAGTCTCAATATAAGAGTAAAAATTGTAAAATTGGCCGAGAGAATGAACACGAACGAAGCCAAACAAGGTGTCAATCCTTCCACTAAGAATGGCCATCGATGCGCTTAATAAATAAAAGTTGCCGGAGATAAGACGACAGGCATTTCGACTCATCTGCAAGCTAGGAGGATCGGAGGTGTCGCGGAGGAGACATCCTCTCCTCCGTGGTACGCTTTGCCATCCCCAGAGTATAGGAGCGGAGGGTCGGAGGGTCGGACCGGACGATCGCAGGAGATCGATAGATCCGCCAAGTGGGGCACATTACGAAAGAGTGCCGTGCGTTCACTCTATGCCCAGATTGAATTCACAAAGCAAGTGAAAACGAAAAGAGAACACCTTCCTTCTCCAGAGTGGTAAGTGTTATCAAGTCTTCGCGTTTGCCCTAAAAGAGAGATATCGCGCGAGAACTGTGCTAGGACGGAATAGGCAGGCAATCAGCCTCAGGCAGCATACGCGGATATCAGGTACACCATGTGACCATCTCCTTTTCTCCTCCATCAATCAATCATTCAGACGTGAATCCATTCTCCGTCGAGTCTACCACAGATAATTGCTGTCTCATGGATTCCTCCCAGTCTGCACCGAAACGTGACACTAAAACTTCATCGCAGCCGCTTTTCAACCCCAGTTGGCGAAGGGAAAAGCCCCAGCTGTCGTGTAATCCGTGCAGGCGTCGAAAGTAAGCCCTCTACCACACCCTTCGTAAACCATGTGGCACTAAACTTTGTTTATGTCACGATGCGACCGCAAGAGGCCATGCTCTTTATGTTCTACTCGCGGCCAAACATGTACATACCCAGAGAACGGTTCAACGGTCGCCGGTCCATCAAGGACAGCTCTGACAGCACCGTCAAACACACATGATCGTTTAGTCCAACTGGAACGTCTTGTCATGTCGGTGATGTCTAATTCGACAGCGGTTGCTAACGTGCATGCCAAAACCGATGTACAGCAAATGGTGCCCACTCCGACAGATACAATGCCGGAGGATATTCCAAGAGAGGAGCGTTCAGAGTGTGGCAGTATGAAAATCAGCGCATCGGAGCTCCGCTATATCGGAGGAGACCACTGGGTTGCCATTTTAGAAGGCATAGCCGATCTCAAAGACCATGTGGACCGAGAAGAACAATTCCGGCTAGCAGAGAGTCCAGGCCAGATTGCGGATGATCCCGAGAAAACTAATGGTGACTCAAGCGCTCCGGGTCGAGATGGCGCGTTCCTCTTGTATGGTCGTTGCCGCCTAACATCTCGAGATGATATTCTGTCCGCGCTCCCTCCAAGATATGCAGTCGATCGCTATATCTCCCGCTACTTTAACTACCTGGATCTCGTCTCAGCCGGTAAGTCTTGTCAGCGGTTTTTATCGGTTGTTAATTGATGGCTCATATATTTGGGTGACATCCAGCCGCTGTTCATGGACCTGTTTTCTTACGAGAGGCAAGTGCTAGAGTTTGATCCTATCATCTCACGCGTTGGGGGTTCAGTACTGATAGGCCGTAGTACGAGGCATTTTGGGCCAACCCTTCGGCCGTCCCGATAATATGGCTCGGGTTGCTTTTCAGCATGATATGTCTTGCGTGTCTAGCATCAAACCAGCATGATAACCCCGACACTGAGTCACTATCTCTGCAGATTGATCTCTACCGCGAAAAGATTGTTCAATGTTTGATCATGGGCGAATATACGAAATCAGGCCCATATGTACTGGAAACCGTCATCAATTATATCTATGCGGAATTCTGTGTATGTACGGATGCGAACAGAGACATGTGGTACCTCCTCGCTATGGAAGTCAATCTTGCGATGCGCACCGGTTACCATCGTGATCCTAGCCGCTTCCCCGGAATCTCACCTTTCCAGGGTGAAATGCGGCGGCGAGTCTGGGCAACTGTGCTCATGAGCGATATCATGATTTCGAACCAAATGGGAATGCCGCGCATGATCTCGGATTGGAAGTGTGATACTGCCGAGCCAAGAAATTTGAATGATGCCGATTTTGATGAAGACACCAAGGAACTGCCACCTCCACGACCAGAAAACGAACTTACAACCGCTCTGGCGATAATCGCTCGCAGACGGATGTTGAAAGCCCTCGGTATCATTGCAGATCTCACAAGCAGGGTCAAGCCTTGCTCATACGAAGAGGTTATGCAGGTGGATCGTATTCTTCATGATGCTGCCGCTAGTATTCCGGCACCCCTGAAGTGGAAGCCGATGACAGCGAGTGTAACTGACTCACCACAGCTTATTATAGCTCGTTTATTCATCAGACATATGCTCTATAAGGGCCAGATCATGCTACATCAGCGATTCTTGGGAATTCAGTCTTCATCTGACAAGCAGGACGGCTTTGATTACTCGCGACAAGCATGCATCGATGCATCGACGGGCACTCTCGAGCTTCAGAATGTGCTGGACGAAGAAACTTGCGCTGGAGGTCAGCTGCATGAGATGCGATGGCGAGTCACTTCGATGATGAATCATCAATTTCTTACGGCAGCAATGATCTTATGCTCCTTACTACATAATGGGCGAGCCATGGAGAGAGAAGATGAAATTCAACGCGCACTTCAACGCGCCAGAGGAATCTGGATGCGTACAAGCTCTACTTCGAAAGAAGCAAAGCGAGCTGCAGATATTGTTGGCCTTGTCCTTTCCAGGACGGAAGGTGGTGGGATAAGCGATTCGAAATTTAATCCAAATGCGGGCAGTGACTTCGCTGTACCGGACGCGAGCTGCGACTTTACTGTGGTGCCAAATGACCCTGTACTGGGCAATATGAGTTTCCATGACCGTGTGTTTCACACCTATTTTGGCATACCTAGCTGACGATCGGTAGCTGAACAGTTTATCATGCCAGGGATTCTGGGAGATATTATTCCACCCGTTCTGGAGCATCAAGATATGAGTTACAATGGCCATAATACTGCGCCTTCCGATGGATGGATGTTCATGCACTGGGATAATCCTGGAATATAACGCCGTTGACGCTACCCTGAACGGATGTCGATCAGCCATTTTGACAAATGTTATAAGAACAAAAATGCATATGGTTCACATGGGGCGGACTATGTTTCTCAAACCTGGTAATTTGATACATATGAAATTGTTCTCGGCTTACTCACAATATAAAATCAACCAGGATATCTCGGTTTAACCACACACGTCTTGTGTGAATCCACGCGTTTCCTTGTATATTGGCATAACAATAGCTTCTGATTGAGTCTGTATCTTAAAACAGTTCGACCTATATTCAACAAGAACTTATAGTCACCGACGGCTCGGTGTATTAACAAACATTAGAATGCAGGCATCCGAAGTCAAGGTTGACCCTAATCCCCGGCCGCCCACCCGGCCGCCAGGACCGAGTATATTATATACTAAGCTAGTAACATAAAGAACGTTGGCAATGCTTAACCAGTAATAACCAAAATGTAAGTAGGTACTATGCATACGAGACCGGTCAAAAGCAACGCCAATTTGATATCAAATCGCGAATGTGAGACAACGCTGTATCGAGTCCAATCACGACCCTCAAAGCTGTTGGGGCCTGACAGGGGCTGCCGGGCCAGTAGCAATGCTAATACGCATCGCCATAAGCGCCCACTCGGGATCCTGGCTCCCCCAAATTCTTTGTTCCTCGACCTTTGCCCCTCCATCACTGCCACACTTTACGACACTATATTGCCAATATCTACCTGGAGCGAGATTCAAGTATCACCAACCAAGCCTCAGACGTATGTGTACACACCTTCAAATCCATAAAGCAACTCCACAATGACTTCAACCATCCCATCGAACGGCCGTCTCATCAACATCGGCACGCACTCTCTGGCTCTCTATACACACGGCCCAGAGCCCAGCAGCCCGAGCGCTCCCGTCGTACTATTCATCTCAGGCGTAGCAAGCGACGCCCTGAACTGGCAAGCCGTGGTACGACTGCTGAGTCCATCAGTGCGGAGCTACGCGTACGATCGCTCCGGGTTTAACAACTCGGAGTGCTCTCCGCTGGAACCCTCAGCCGAGAACATCGCGCTGGAGCTTTCCCTGTTGATCGAGAAGGCGCCCATCCCCAACCCGCTGATCCTCGTGGGACACTCGTGGGCCGGAGTGCTCACACACGAGTACATCGCCCTCAAAGGCACCGACCAACTCGCCGGGATGGTGCTCGTCGACGCCAACCATGAGACACAACCGCTAGTGTTCAACGTAAACGACCCAATTCTCGGGACAATAGCCGCGGACGTGGAACCGTACTCTGCGAAGGGCTTGGATACAGCACACAAGCTGACGCAAGAAGAGTGGGACGCGTTCCGCGCGGCGGAAGCAACGGAGAAGTACCAGCTGATTATGCAAAAAGAGGCAGTCGAGAACTACGGGCCGAGTTTCGAGACACTTCGGAAGAAGGAGCTGGGTAAGAGGCAGCCGCTGCTTGGGGACAAGCCGGTGTATGTGATTGGGGGGACGAGAAGCAGGGATTGGAGTGGGTTGTATAGGGCAGGGGTGGAGAAGGGGAATGGGACGGAAGAGGAGAGGGCCCATGTGAGGGAGATGATTAGGACGGTTGATAAAAAGAGTGAGGGTCTTATGAAGGAGTTTTTGAAACTCTCGACGAAGAGTGAGCTGGTTTTTGCTACTGAGAGTGGGCATTTTGTTCAGATGACACAGCCGGAGATTGTTGTGGATGGGGTGAAATGGGTGTTGCAGAACTTGCCAGCATTTGCTTAATTGTGTGATATGGACATTAACAAGACAGGATATAATTCATGTAGAGGAGCTGTATATTCTTCTTAAAAGCACGCTTTCAGGACGAAGGCTGGTGCTACTTGAGTAAAATCTTAGGTGGATATATCTATTGATGGTTGTTGAGGTGCTTGTTTTGTCGAGATCAAAGAACGCGATAACCCACAGGTTTTTTTTAAAAAAAAAGCCGAATATTGTTGTCTTCCTATTTGGAACTAAGCAAATATGTGAAAGGACTAGTATTCAAGCCCTGTGGGTGTTTGTACTTGATTTCTATGGACAGGTGTTTAGAACATTGATGCGTATATGAGGTGTTTCCTGCTATTTGTCTACATACCATTGAGCATGGACACCTTCTAAGAACAGTGTACATGCGGCAGCAGAACAGCCGTTGGCCGATAAGAACTCCGTTGCTTGGCAGCAATAATGACCAGGAAGAAAACAGCAGTATGTTGAAAATACATGAAAAGATAACCTACCGAGGCAGATATCCGGACGTATCCATATTATGAAGAGTTTGACCACACAGCGGACACCGGCATGGCTTGTCCGACGAGATACAAATCCGACAGTATCTCACCACAGCCCAGCGAGACCCCATTCCATCGAGCAAGCGCTCCGCGAGACGCTGGGCATATTGTGGGTCAAGACTTGGGTCATCCCTGGGGTCATTCCTGAGCGGTACTGGAGAAGTGCATTTTGTGCAAGCGAAAATACACATGTCAATGTAAAGACAGGCATCACAGGCTGCATACAGGCGCGCCTGCGGAGGGGGTACGTAGCCGGTGTTGTGGAGCAGGCCTTCGTAATCCTCGTTCTTGATTTTCAGAAGATTGTAGATCTTCCACTGGTGTTCTTCCTTGTGTTGTCTCTTGCGAGACTGGATCAGGGGTGTATCGCCGAATACGTCAGTATGTCGAAAATCAATCCTCGGGTCGTCGAGTAACAACAGAGCTGTAGAATGCCGAGCCCCGAAGACCGCAAAGAATAGGGGCGTTCGGCCAAAGACATCTTGAGCATTGATATCAGCGCCACTCCCCAGGAGGCATTTAACTAGATTATCGTTTCCTCTGAATGCGGCCCAGTGCAGAGGGAGACGGCCGTGGGGGTCACGAATGTTGGGATCGGCGCCGCTGTCTTGTAGTTCTCTGAAAAGTTCACCATGGCCGTCTGATCCAGCCTTCAATAAATTGGCCAGTGTCACGTAGGACGCTGCATCCTTCCCACTCTGGGTCGCCACTATGTAGGCTCCAGTCTCGGACAGCAACTTTGCCGTCGATGCATGACCATTCATGGCAGCATACGCCAACGGGTCGAATTGGACTGAATCAGGGGCCGTAGCATAGTCTAAATGCGCATTATGCTCAATAAGAAGCTTGGTCATGGAGTCTCGTCCATTGCTGGCAGCCGCGAACAGTGGGGTCTGACCAAAATTGTCAATCTGCGTAGCGGAGGCTCCGAATTCAAGCAAGATTCTGACAGAGGCCAAACAGTCGCCCTCGAAGGCGAGAGACATCAATTGCGATGAGCCACCAGCGGCGGCGTGGAATAGTGGCGTCCTACCATTCTTGTCAACTCTATTGACATTCGCCCCTGCCATGATCAAACTTTTCATAATTCCCACTCTGCCTCCGACAGCGGCGTAAAACAAAGGTGTAAAGCCCAAGTGGTTCATGCTGTCACAGTTGGCACCGTGTTCAAGAAGCATATTGACAAGGTCTTCGTGTCCATAAGCAGTGGCCCATGACAAGGGTGTGCGCCCCACATGATCACGAATGTCAACCTCGATCATGTACGAAGTCACCATGCCCGCCAAAAGCCTCGTTAGTCCAAAGTATGCTGCAAGGTGGGCTGCAGTCAGTGGTTCTCTGATGACAATAGGATGCCGTTTCCAATTAGTGAAGAAAGACATTTGGCCCTTAGACCGCGTGTCATCGGAAAACCCGAAAATAACTTGGGAGCTCCCCTGGACTTTGCTCTCGGAGGCTAGAAATTCCATCGCCATCGATTCTGCTCCGTCCTGTTCTTGAAAATGGTGACCCCAATTTTGAGCCGAGTACTTGTAAAATGGATAGCTGGTAAGTCGACCATCGAGGGCTTCTTGATTATCGCAGGGTCCGTGGTCGAAAACATTGAGAGACACATAAGTAAGACAAGTGAGCGCAATAATACGATGTACATCTGGAAACCACTGGAGCAATTTCCGCTCCAAGTATTCCTTGGTGGTATAGTGAACAAACTTGAGAGAGTTTGACTCTCTATCAACCATGACCAAGCCAATACAAACAGACACCAGCTGTTCGATGTCGATGATATTAGTGTCATCAAATTCAGACTCCCCTATTTCAACAGCCAGAGCGTGCTGGATTTCCAGGAGGGAAAGGGGGCGTTTAGAAAACAATATCCACCCAAAGATAGTTTTTGCGATGCCTTGGGCGAAATGTGCTTGGCAATTGATTCTCTCCATTGTTTCATCATACGCGTCGTCATAAAGCCCAGGATTATTTTGCAATCGCTGGATTACCTTCCGAATCCGCTTCTCGTTGATCTCGTCCTGCACCAGGTTGGTATAGAGTTTGGCAATCAAAAACCTCAAAGAATGTCAGTCAACAGTGTATCATTGAGGGCACATCAATCACCTACATTCCCCGTGAGGCTTTGACGATCTCGTCCCGAATATATGCGAGCAAGCCGGGCTTTCGGGCTACAAAGGGGGGGAAATATGCCGCTCGATGGTCGATGTAAGCGCGGATATCATCATCATTGGCAAGGATCTCCAATATCATCCCGTCTTGTGCGAACAAACTCGCAATTTCTTCATTGTATCTTGAGGTAGCAAGGATATTGACATTTGCTGCCCGACGAAGAGCGAGAATAAATTCTAGTAATTGTCGCAAAGTACTACCTGTAGCGGCACATTCATCCAAGGCATCGATAACAATGTAGGTCTTCCTCAAGCCCAAAGCGAGCGTCCTCAGTTCGCTTTGTACCCATTCCAACTTCATCGACTCTTTAGTTGTTTCTCTCAGGTGCCGCGTTACCGACCTAGTGGGCCTTCCCTGCAAAAGTTGCCTGAGAAGTGCTGCTAAGATCTCGAACAGGCTCAGCTGCTGACGGAAGTCGAAGAATATATACGTGATGGCAATGTCGTTACGGTTTGCAAATGACTGTTCTAAACATTCAATAACAACCGAGCACAAAACAGTCTTACCTGCTCCAGGCATACCGGGGCAGTATAAGAGCTGCTTCTCATTATAGCACCATGCTCGAACCTCCTGCTTGCTCATAAACCAGGTTCCCGACCCTGGTTGTTGAGTACTCAAGTTCTCCGCATGGCGCGTTGAACTGTCGATGGAGCTAATCCTCGACAAGGCATACCGTGACGAGGCTTCACGCTGTTCTTCGCAAACGGCATTTAGATTGTGTTGAATCTCCAATGTCAGGGTTCTGTGCAGAGAAATACATCAGAACGTAAAATTGCAGGCTGGGACTAGAGAATATGGATGGGTTGGGAGAGGGGGGTGTAAACTCACTGATTTAGCTTGCTTATGAGCAAGTTAAATAATGTTGCAGTGATTGTAATTCTTTCACGAAGCCTATCAATCTCGACCTGATCCCAGGTGACTCTACACCATGCTTGACGAGCCTTCGACCTCCAATCAGAGCTTGTGTAGGCCAAGACCTGTGATCGGTCTAGCTTCACTTTCAATTCTTCGAGAACTTCTCGGCAACCTTGTGAGACATCCTGAACATCCCGCGCTTGTTGTTTATTCAGACCGTTGACAGGGATGTCTTCCAGATCATGCAGAACGGTCCATACTCGTTTGACTCTATTTGATTCCCGCCATATTAGTGATATTTTTTTATTAGGCTTGTCAAAGTCAATGTAAACAGTCGGTCATCATACTCATCCGAAATTGCTCGGAATTCTTTCGGGGCCTGGGAAAAGCGCTTCTTAAGCTCATCGGCAAGCTTCAAGGTTGCCAAAATGTCTCCAACGCCGAATCCAAAGCTCATTCTGTTCCCAAGACAGACTGTTCCGTTCGAGAAATGAGTCCAGTGCGGGGTCAAGTGGGATAGAACGTTTAGTGGCCGAACAACGAGCCCGTCCACAATTAAGCGAGGCCCTCAAAGCACAGCTTATTTCTAATGAGGGGATGCATCGTGATCTCAATAGGTGTATGATCGCCATCAGTGCCAAGGCTCTCGCTTTGGTAGGAGTTAAATATCAGCCTCAAAGACTAAAATGACGTGGATTGTGGAAGGTCCGAGGTCAAGGCAGCCTATTGATCGACCAAGCGTGGACCATCACCTGACCCGCCTACAAAGTGGCACTCGCTGAAATATATTTTGGACTGAACGGATTGTTTTCTTCTACACAGTCACTGCTTTGCATACATTCCAACACCATCCCCATCATCCCTTTCTCAAAAACATACTCCCGATTAAAAAAAAAAGCTGGTTGGTGTTGTAAAGTGTTAGGTCTCTCCCTTGTCCAAAAACTGGGCGTATTTCTGTCGCAGCGCGTTCAAAGCCAGCTTCGCCAGGTCGGCCACATTCTTCGACGAGGAAATTTCGGTCAAAGCAATATCTACCCCAAGTTTGCGCCGTGCCCAGGTTCGGGCCTCGATGGCAATCAGGGAGTCAATGGCAATTTTCGAAAGAAACTGGAGATTCAGTCCTTTCTCGTCGTCCCGGGCCTGCGGATGAACCATATTACCGATTTTGACGATGAGGAATTCTTCGGTTTCTCGGTGATCAAGTACCTTCGGGTTGGCATCGATTTGATCTAAGAGCGCCTGGATCTCGTCCGCATCCCTGTCACCATCTGCGGCTCGATCTCGGTTCTCAGGGGCGTTTTGCAAGGCTAGAATTCGCGCCTCGAGGCGGGGGTATTCTCTGTTGACGCCGAGACCCAATGCTAAATGGTTAGACGGGCATCGGGGGTCTGTGACGTTTCCATGGTCAATCAATTGCTGCAGTGCAGTCAGCAAGTCTTTCTCGCGGACTTGAGGGCATCCCAGGCTAGACAGGGCCTCCACCAGATCGACGTTCCGGCTCACGTACCCAACCTCAGTCATCACCCCAAGGTCAATGACCGAAGCCGGCTGGCCCATGGACGCTCGATAACCGGCGAAGGCTGTCAGGAACGTGTTGGCGGCTCCGTAGTTGGCCTGTCCGCCCAGCCCAACGGCCCCAGATAAGGATCCGAACAAGACGAAGAAGTCAAGGGGCTGGCTTTGTAGGGCGTGGTGTAAATTCCACGTTCCCGATACTTTTGGCTCCAGGGGCTGTTTCCAGACCTCGTGAGTCATCGTGTTGATTGCAGAGTCCTGTGTAGGCGTTGAGGGTCAGTGAGTTCCATAGAAAGGAATAGTTAAGGTTCCATGCTGCCCTTTACCCACCTTCAGTACTAGGGATAGTTGAAAAACACCCGCGATGGGTTTGGGGGCCTGGCTAATCGCTTCTTGAACTGCTTCCATATTGGCGGCACCGCCCGGGACCGCGATTGCGCAACAACCCTGGGCTGCTAGTTCCTCGAAAAAGGCATGATGCTCCGGCTTGGTCCCGGCCGAAGGAGAGAGGTACACGAGGCATGTAGCACCGTTTTCCACCAACCAATTTGAGATAGTCCGACCGATTCCTCCTAGACCACCAACCAGGAGATAGGCACGGTCGGATGAGATTTGACAATGGTTCGTTAATGGCTTCTGGTAAATCGGTTCTGTTTCACTCGGCATATCGATCACGATCTTTCCGATGTGGTCCCCTTTTTGCATGTGCTTGAATGCCTTGCTGATTTCTTCCGCAGAAAACCGTGTAATTGGGGAGATTGGTGGTATACTCCCATCCTCAATATAACTTAGTAGAAGACGAATAACCCTGGTCACCGGTTAGCACCCCTCTCGTTCAGCAAGTCTACTTGCTGTCTTACTCCTTAGTTGTCTCTGGCTCATGCCGCACGAGGTATTCCGCATCGACCCCTATAAACCTTCTTCCTTGGGAGAGCAAGTGCATAGGTATCATGGTGTTGCTGATAAAGTCTCGTTTGCCAATCTCAAGGAGGGTTCCACCGATAGCCACGCACTTCAGGGATGCCTGAAGGAGCTCACCGGTCAAGGAATTGAGGACCAGATCAGCGCCCCGGCCGTCGGTCTGGCGCATCAAGTCGGAGACGAACGATAAGTCCCGGGAGTGGAAAATGCGAGAGCTCGGAATACCGAAGTGGCCTTATCCTTGTTTCCCACGGTGGCGTATATCTAGTTCGAGCATTAGCGTAGGTAGCCAAGGACTGTGCTTTCTGGACCAGATAATACCTGGGCTCCAAACTTTTGGCAGATGTTGATGGCTGCGATTCCCACGCCACCGCATGCGGAATGGATTAGGACCGACTTTTTTGGGGGTCAGCTGTGCTCAGACGATAATAGTTTGTTGATACATACTTTCTGACTCGTGAGTCCACCCAGCTTTACGAGCCCGTAGATAACAGTCATATAGACGAGCAAAAGTGTGGCTGCCTCGTCGAAGGAAAGCATATCTGGTATCGGGCTAACCAGTGCGTTGTGCAGAGTTATTCGAGAACGAAGGCCTCCATTGCAGATGAATATAACTTTATCGCCCGGCTTCAAGTGAGATACGCCCGGGCCAACCCTGAGAACGATACCGGAGCCTTCGCATCCCAATTCATCTGGGTGATGGATCAATCCTAAGGCAACGATCACGTCCTAGATGGGTTATCATGTATGATCGGGTAAGAGAACTGGGCCCAAGACAATACTACTTACCCGGAAATTCAATCCAATACACTTTACGGCAACTTCCACCTCGTCGGTACCCGGAGCTTGCGGACTTTGCTCCTCTAGCACGAAGGAATCGAGAAGCCCACACTTCGACAACGAAATTCGCACCGGACCAGCTTTCTCAGACGGCTGATCTGATCGTGTCTTTACCGGATAGTATCGCTCAACATGGACCATTCCGTCATGTAAAGAGAATTCGAAATCTGTGCAGGTATCATGATTGGAGGGCTCCCGGGAGACGTTCGCATAAACGTCCAGGAGACAACTCGCGGCCCGGGTATCGAAATGGTCCACCTCAAAGACCGAAAAATTCGCCCCCGTCTCTGCGCGTAGAGTGCGAGACAGGCCATAGATCAGACCATAGCGTGGATCAGTACAGCTGAGCTGCGAGGGCTTAGTTACCCACACTGTTCGAGAGTCGCCGCGAGAGGAGATAAAGTGCTGCAGATTCTGCAGGCCATCCGGTCCCATTTCATAGACGAACGGATGGTCCAAATCAAGGAATACGATGGTAGCTATGGGTAAGGCATCCTGCAATGAAGTGGACAGCGTGACATGGTACCCCTGAGACTCGAACAGCTCCTGCACTTGCAGCGTCCACTGCGGTGGGTTTTTCGCCACCAAGAATTGTACCTTTTCCCTACCGGGAAACAATGATGGCGGAACGGAAGCCACGATGTTTACAAACATGCTTGCATCGCTGCAGGTGACAAATTCCGGTGGGGAGAACCCTGCGCGAGACAATTCGTACTCCCAGCGCTCCACAGATACATTCGGCTGGTCTGCTCGCCCATCTTCTTCTCCCAGCCACCATCCAGGAAGCAACCCCTAAATCACCCTCAGTCACGAACACTACCGGGATACAAAGAAGCCCGCAAGGGATAGCTTAACCTACCACTACATACGCTGTTGCTGCCATGTCTGGATTTTGCAGTTGTGTTAACCTAAGCCAAACAGAGAAAGATTGAGTCAAGGACATACCATTCCGACCCTCTTGAAGAAACAAGCGGCCTCCCGGGGCTAGGAGCGATTTGAGGTTGGCGAGACTGGCATGAAGGCACGGCGTCGCATGAATCACCTGCAAGATATATCAGCAATCACTCCAACAAGGGGCGAAAGTCAAAGAGTGCAAGTGAACAAACATTGGACGCGACAATGAGATCGTACCCTCCCAATGCAAATCCTTGTTCCGAGGGATCGATCGTAATATCCAAGACCTGATAATCGATCCCCCCAAAAGAACTAAATTTCTCTCGCGCCGGGGCAAAGAAGCCGGATGATATGTCGGTGAAGACATACTGCGAATACAGGCGCACGTTTTCTGCCGTGTGCAGGTGGCGTAAGAAGTGCGCGGTGCCAGCCCCCGTACCAGCCCCGACTTCCAGCACCCTTTGGGCGGGATTGGAGTGCCCAGCAATCGAGAAGAACTCGCCACTGTTCTCATCTGCGTACGCGGCGTCGTAAAATTCCCGGAGATTGTCATCCTCCATTAGGACTTCGAGGCCGTCCCGCTGGCCCTCGAGAACGTCCACGCTGTGTTCTAGCACTTTGTCCAAACACGGGATGAAGGCACGAGATAGCGATCGAGTGTGCTCATCCAGGCCAGGATCACATTCTTCCAGTCGAAGTTTGAGATCTTCAATCTCTGCCGGGATATGAGATGGGATCACGGGGGTGAGATCCTGCTGGATCCGCGTTGTTTCTTGTTCCAACCATTGTTTGTACTTCTGGAGATGGGGTTGACAGGGCTGTGTGTCTTTTACCCGACGGAATGTCTCTTGGATATACAGGTTCGCGACTTTGTCGACCAGGTCAATTTTGCGACTTCGGGGAGCGGGGGGCGAGGCGAAGAAGGCTGGTGGCAGAAAATCCAGATGTGGTTTCCACACTGGTTGCGACGCAAGACCTCGGTCTTCAGGGGAGTCCCGATCGTGTAAGAACACGAAGGTCGATTTATTGATGGACAACACTTCTTGTTCGTTGGCCGACGCCACTATTTTGCCGGTGATGGTGCTGCCAGTTCTGTGTATCACGGAGGATTGGACTTGGTATTCCGGTCCGCCGGGACCGATCTCCACACCCTCGAGAGAGGCGGGAATACACCGCAGGTCCATGTTACGAGACAGCCCATTCAGCATGGCGACTGAGATTACATGAAGACACTTGTCAATAGCAACCGGATGCATCAAATATCGGCTTGGGCAAGGGCTGTTCTCCGTCACTCTCGCAGCCGCGCGGGGTTGGACCGGATCAGCGGTGATCTCATCCATGCCTCGAAAACGGGGCCCGTACTCGAGGCCGCTGGCATGTAAGGACGTGTACCACACCTTTGACGAGACGGCACGAGGGAATTTTAGCACCGGAGGCGCTTGTCTGCTTGAGACTTCCGCCACAGGTTGAATCTGCCCAGTGCAGTGCTTTGTTTCTTGATCATCCCGTCTTGATGTAATCGAGAACTCCCACCACTCTGAGTCCAGCGTGTCTGAGATTCTCGCACGTTGCAGGCTCGTCACAAGCTCCACATCTGCATCATCGAGAAAGAGAGGTGCCTTGAAAAGAACCTTGCTAATCTGACATCTTGCCGCCGAGGTCGTCTGTTGCAGCGCCTCAACCGCCATCGCAACGTAGCCTGCACCGGGAAACAACGCTCGCCCTTGCACCCGATGCTCGGTGAGCCACGGGACGTGGGATAGAGAGAGCACGTTCCGCCATGCGGGATCTAAAGTCGTAGACTCCAGGGTGCGAGAGCCGAGGAGCTCGTGGTGGGGGTTAGGGCGCAGTCTCCAGTCTCGAACCACGCGGCTTTCTTTCCTCAATGAATCTGTATGATGCCACGGGTATGGGGGTATATCCACCAACAGCTGGCCGGGGCCATGGATCGATTGAAAATCAATGAGCACGCCCCATCCGAACAGGCTTCCAACCGTGTTGAGGAGGGCTGATTCGGCATCGGCTCCCCGGACCAGCGTGGGGACAAGGATGGGACGTTTCGGCCCGTCGAACGTGGCAAATATCTGCCGCAAGGGCCCGGAGAGTGCGGGGTGGGGACCTACCTCAAGGAATATCCGATTTTGAGCCCCGTCCTTCTGCAAAAGGTGCTGAACAGCGGTGGAAAATAGCACAGGGGACTCGAGATTCCTTCGCCAGTATGTACTGTCTAACACACGAGGATCGGAGATCTCTTTACCCAAGGTCGTGGAGAAGAGTGGTTTCATAGTCGCCGATGTGGCTGGCAACAAGGGTCTTATCATGGACTCATAGATCTGGGCCTCTTCCTGCAGATGGTAGGAATGATAGGGGATGCCCACGCGAAGTCGTCGACACAAGATATCGGGATGGTCGCGTGAAATGTTGTCGAGGACTATAGTCAGCGTCTCTTGACTCCCGGACAGCGTCACGTTCTCGGGACTATTCTCGCATGCAATGACCACACCGTCCACTAAATAAGGATTGACCAGATCGCGGCCCAGACCAACTGCGGCCATCCCGCCTGCGTTGTCAAGAGATCGAACGCATTGCCCTCGGTAGTATGCCAACCTGATAGCGGTCCCCTGGTCTATGGCACCGGCTGCGTAGGCGGCCGCGATTTCCCCACTCGAGTGGCCGATTACCGATGTCATTGATAGCCCCCATGTGGTTAAAACATCTACGATCGCGATTTGAAGGGCGCATGTGAGGGGCTGAGAAAGCTCAGCCTCACTGCACCTATCCTCGCCCGGCTCAGATAGCTTCCCTAGAAGTTATTCAGCATTTGTCTAGTATAGACAGACAAGACCAGGGTATAGGTTTTTTCCCACCTTGTATCGTCCAAGAAGGAGCGTGCGGTAATTTCTGCAGGGCCTCGTCCATGGATCGGATGCTCTCGCCGAATACAGGGAACCGAGAAAGAAGTTCTTTGCCCATACCCGGCCACTGTGCACCTTGTCCAGTAAAGACGAGGGTGATCTCCGGGGACTCAACAGACTTGAAGGATTGAAAATCATCTACGTTCGGGCAGTCACCAGTTGGAAGTGTTGCAAAAGCACGGTGGCTCAAGTGCGTGCGTCGCACCCCCAACGTATACACTAAGTCCCTCCGCCGATTTGGATATTGCGTCAAGTAGTCACGCACTATTTGCATACGCTGCAGCAGCGATTGCTCGTTTTGTGCAGAGACGACAAGCAGACCGCTAGTATGGCTCTCTTCGGCTTCGCTTGTATTCACTCTGGGCTTCAGCCCATTATGGCCGGCAGACTCGAGGATTACCTAACCCAGGTCAGCGTTCCCGCCTCTCTTGTAAGAATTGAGCTAAATTTGGATTGAAGCCCTACATGGGAATTCGCGCCGCCAACCCCAAAGTTGTTCACACTGACTCGTTCCGCCCGGTCCTGGGGCCATGGAGTCGGGACAGTCGGGACGAGCAGATGTCCATCTTCGACGGGAACTGATTAAGTTAATTAGCGATATTCTGATTTGTTTTATTCTCTCAATCACTCACTCTTGGGATTCAATGTCGTAAAGTGGGTGTTTGGCGGAATGATGCAATTTTCCAGCGCCATGATACATTTGAGAATGCTGGTAATGCCAGACGCCCCTTCCGCATGACCAAAATTAGGTTTTACCTAGCACGGCAATCAGCATCTTGTAGGACATGGCTTGTGACGGAGACTGCCTACAGATCCAATATGGATCCCCTTGGAGAACATTTGCGCCACAGCTGAGGCTTCCACGACATCGCCGGCCTGGGTGCCAGTACCGTGACACTCAACGAAAGCGGTCTTGTCAAGATCAGTGATGCCCGACCGTCTGTAGGTTGATTCGACCAAGTCTTTCTGGGCATGACTGCTTGGGGTGGTCAGCCGGCTACTCTTTCCGTCACTGTTCATCGATGTCCCCCTGACCACAGCCCGAATCCTGTCCCCATCAAGCTGTGCTTGGTGCAAAGTTTTCACAAGAATAGCGTTGACGCCCTCGCCACGTCCATAGCCATCTGCCAAAGCATCGAAACTTCGTGAGATTCCATGTGGAGACATTACCATACTATCGCCCATGTGGGTCTGAATTGTGGGCGACATGATCAAGTTTGATCCCGCAACTATAGCTGCGGAACAGTCTCCCATCTTTAGTGCTTGGCAGGCATTGTGTAGTGCGGCTGTAGAAGCCGAGCAGCCAGTTTCAATCGTCAAACTGTTTGCGTCGGCCGGTTAGCGCGAAGAATACAAAGAACGCGCGATGTGTTACTCTTGTCATGGACTTACCTCGGGCCTCTCAGGTCAAATTGATATGAAACGATGTTGGACAACGCAAAGTCCCCTGTCGACAAAACATACATCTGGTTCTCGGTCTGTTGGTCCTTGCTCATCAACTCCATCCAGTCGTTGCCAAAGACACCCAAATAGCAACCAATTTTCTCGCCTTGGTATCGCGTTTGGCCGGCATTCTCAAAGCACTCCCAGATGACTTCGAAGAGGAGGCGCAGTTGGGGATCATACAGGGACGAGTCCTGCTCCATCAGATTAAAGAATTCGGCATCAAATTTGGTGGGATCTTCTTGCAGGAAGTAGCCCTTAGACGAGGCAACGGAGTACGGCAAGGTCGCTGCCTGGAAGCCGTCTATATTGTACCTGCTGGGCGGGACCGTGCAAACTCCATCTCTTTTGCTCAATATAAAGTCCCAGAGTTCTTGGGCGGATCGCACACCTCCGGGAAGCCTCGCTGCTGTGCCGACAATTACAATTGTCGAGTGTGGGTCTAGGGTGTGGTCAGGATCTGAAAGAGGTTCAGTAGACTCATTGCGGTCTGTTGTTGGTTCCTCATGGGTTGGCGTGAGCTTGTCAAACCGGGCAGCTTCATTATTCGACTGCATTGTGCAATGTTATGGCCCGTGCGATGTAACGGACCGTTTGATGGCAGCGAACGAACAGTGGTTTTTGTTGGGCCAACAGAACCGAACTCGACAATCTCTTTCTCTTGTATGTTTTTATATATATATATATATATATTTCCTCCGGCGAAAGGTATTGCTAGATATTGGAATTGAATTTTGAGGGGGAACACATTCCAGGTTGGTTAGGCGTCCAATCTACCATGATATTTCTCTCCTTGACTCTGGGGGACAGGAAGAACGTGACCTGTATAACCACGGTATGTCCATTTTCCTAAGAGGCATGACGTGTAATGCGGGTCTTCAAGGCAAGGTAGCTTCCTCCCTCTGGCGAGAAAGAATGTAGAATGTGATCTCTCTTGTTGCGGTCAAGGGGAGGTGCACAGAGGACCTGCCCATCAGTCCATATAATCAGGTTCACAAAAA